>JANPWX010000391.1:2762341-2868368 GCA_024734555.1 Trochalopteron elliotii
TCTAAGTACTCTGGCTCCGTGCCTGGTTTTAGTATTTCCTTCCCTAGAAATTCAGCTTACGTTATTTTGCAAGTTGACTCCTAGTTAAGTGTTTTCTTTCTCCGCCTTACAACTACAAGACGGCTGTAACCAAAGGCTAATAAATGCGTGTTCCAGGGGCAGTGACTTTCTCTTTGTTTTGGATGGAATATTGGCTGGGCAATGAAGAGAAAGGAATTAGTGAAGGAAAAAAGGGGAACTGTTTGATCCATCAGTTCCTTCTGTACTTGTCAGTCAGTATCTCCACACCAGCTCTATTTTTGTTGCCCTTCACCTGCTCTGATGGGTAGGCAGTAAGAATTTGGGACAAACCTGTAGGAAACAGAGAGTTTTTAACTTCAGGAGTCATGAAGCAACTTGCTTTCACTGGCAGTGAGTTTTGACCATGACGTGTTTTTGTGTGTGGTATTTGTGTTGCTAATTCTGTCACCACGATTGAACATTAGTCTCTTTCTGAAGCTGAGGCATCTCTAGATCTAAAATCATCTGACAGTGTTGTGTATTTGTAAACAGTGCAACCACCGTTTATAATGCCAAATAGTTTTGGGTAAATCTCATAAATCAGTTGTGGTTTAGCTGCTAAACTTCCAGCTGCTATTAAAACAAAAAAAAACCCCAAACATATTTTAGGAACAGTAGGAAAGTGCTCTTTCTCAGTCCGAAGGTGCAGCAATAGCTGCTGGGAGTCCCTTGCATTTAAGCATACATCCTTCTAAAACTTCTATGTTAAAATGAATTCAAGAGTAATTTGAAGTGTGAGGCCAGATGCAATATAGTTTTATAGGCAAAATATGCTTGTTTGTATTTCTAACAGTTTATTACTCTTTAATAGTTCTTGTCTGTTTGGGAAGGGTAGCAGTGAGGTTGACCTCACTCTCAATATTCCAACTAGCTATAAATATGAAATTATCTTGCAACTGCCTTTCCTCATATTTATCTCTGCTTGTGCAACTAGCTGGCTTAAAACTGAGGAGAGATCAAAATTCCCTAAACTTGTCCTGGGTGAGAACTGAACAAGTTAATGTTGATATGATAATTCAGACAGGTAGTTTTTTCAGCAACAGGAAGTGTGTTAGATGTGCAGTGGTTGACTTTGGACTTCAGCAGAGAGGCACCATGGTGTCTGCAACACGTGAGATGAGTTTTCTGTGTTTTACAGCTGGTTAAAGAGTAATTCATACTGCAAAAGTGTGCCATGTAAACAAGAGCTCTGTTGTAACTGAACCTCTGCAAATAGCCAAGTTCCATGAATAACATGATTCAGTGTCCCTTCTATAATATTTTACTTACAAGTAACCTGAGACAAGCAGTTGGTTGAATGCTGCATTTCTAGAGACTGTAACTTTCCTGTGAAAGCATTTAATGAAAGTTTTGCTGCTTTTGTAAAATGAAAGATTAGTTTGGCATGCCAAAATACAAGGCAAGTATAGTTTCCCAGTTTAAATGAAAATGCAGGCTGAAAGTCTAAAATTTGTTCTACATTTTTTGAGGTGCCTGTGGATTTGAATCTGGTAGTGATGTGCTGCAAACATGAATAGTTTGCTAATGTTTAGGTTTAAAAAATTGGCTATTAAACTCTCTCTGCATCTTTTTTTTTACTCTCCTTTGGATAGAGAAAAGGGACAGTGGGCTCAGCATCTGGATTCAAGGCTCATCCTATTTTTTACATAGTTCTGCAAAGTCCTTCCAGCACTGGAGAGATGCTGAATTTGCCTGAGGGTGCATTGTTACAGTGCTCTTTCTGACTTATTTCATTACAATAGCTGCTGCTAACAAAAGGCTTTCCTCCAGGAGCATGGGCACCATTTCTTTTTAACCTGTGGTTCAGTAGTTTCATTTGAGTTAATACAAGGTTGGAAATCTGTTTCAGTGTCTCCAAATTGAATAAAAATTAGTGCCTGGGAAGGTGTGCTGGGGCCTTGTGTCCTGACTGAAGGGCACTTGTCAGCATCTTCTTGTTTTTTGTTGGTAAAACATGCAATGGTGAAAGGTGAAAAATTTGACTTCAGGAAAGGCTTTTCTGAGAACATCCTCCTTTGTAGATCTCAGCTCATTCTGTGGGAGAAAGAATTTGATGATGGAGAAAATGCTAATCATGTATGATTCTACAAGTTGTCATGAATCCACAGAGGGGAGGATGACATCTCTTTGAAGTTCTTAGGTCTGGAAAACAGGCGTGTAAAGTTTTTCAGGGACACTTTGCCACACTAATCTAGAAGGCATGTGCTTCCAACCTTTAGTTCCTGTTCCACTCATACTTCTCTTTGGAAGTTGCCAAAGCTCAGGAGTGAGTATTTCTGCATATGAATGCTAAAAGGTCTGCAGTGTGGCATATGCTGTGTTCTTCATATGATTTCTTGTCTATGAAGGAAATTCGTGGCAATAGTTTTCTGTCAGAGAAGAAGTCTGTGGATAGTGCTGATTGTTTCTCATCCTTTCCTCAGGTCCTGTGAAAGTGGATATACTTACAAGAAATATTTCTTCTGCAAGTGAGAATGAAACACTGAGTAGATCCCAAAATTTGACAGACAGCTTGCAGAGTTTAACCTCAGCAAGAAAGGAGGCACTGCCAGCAACAGCCCAAATCAATTCTGTGACTGCAGGAAAGCCACCTACAGCAAATGGTGACTCTTTGTCACCTGTTGTCCCTGCTAGTCCGGTGTCACAGGTGGATGTTGATGCTTCTGAAGATACTAAAATTGAGGAAGAAGATCTTCTAACAGATTTGAAAGACACACTAAGTAGTTCCCCAGCCATCATAAAAGAAACTATGGAGTCAGATGGAGATGACTATGCTTACGAAATGACACCGAATTCCAGATACAATCCAGACCTTCTAGACGTGTCAGAAGATGACAACTCTGACACCATCAGTAATTACAATGAGGAGATCAAGACCCTTGATGAGAAGATTAAAGCTGTTTCTGTCTCAGGGTTAGATGAAGAGGAAGACAGCCATTTCTTTTTTCATCTGGTTGTAGTTGCCTTCTTAGTAGCTGTTGTTTATGTCACCTATCACAATAAGAGGAAGGTAGGTGTGCTCTGAAAGGTTGAGAGAAACAGCTGTAGTGTTTAAAGTTACTTTCCCTTGTACACGTTTTTAAGAAGAGAAACTTAGCTTTTTGAAGAATGGAATCTTTGAACACTTAGTCTTGTGGTGGTACTAATGTGCATATCATTAGTGTAATTTTTATCTGCACAATGAAAATGAACTTGAGTCAGACATTTATGATAAGAAAATGACTTAATTGGTAACATAAGTAATCAACCAGTACAGTAATGGACACTGGCAGTGCACAACATGAGCTCTGTAAAGGAGACCTGAGCCAAGTCAAGTGGGGGTGAACAATTAACTAATTTTTTTTTGCACAGGAAAACAACAAATTACTGGAGGTTTAATTGCAAATGGTGTGGGAATGTTCTTGTTATGATTGTGATAATCCTTCTAATAGTCACTTTAATGTGGTTTTTATATCATAGACATTCTGAGGATGTAAGTACAAACTTTTAGAAAATGTTTAATGCTGCTTCCAGTTTTACATAGAGAAGATACTAAGTTACTATTTTCAGGTAGATGTTTCTTCAGTACAAACTAATTCTCTGTGTCCCAAAAATAGCCTGACTGGTGTTGTTCCAAAATATATTGCTAGCATTAAAAATTAACTTCAGCCCAACCAGACACAATAGAGGTGCATGCACAAATTTGCATTAAACCATAGATTACTTTTTAGATCTGAGTAAAGTTTAGTGTTTGTCTTTGGGGGAGAACACAGGTTTGGGTGAAAATTTGCAGGACTCTGAAAAGAAAGCAGCTAAAACCCCAAAACTTTCTTTACTGTGCAGTGACCTACTTGTAATAGGCCAAATTTGAATTTGTAATCTTCCCCTATAAGGGGAAGACTGTTGAAGACTGTTGCATTTTGAAAATTTATCTGAGAGCCATACAAATTAGTGATTTAAAAATGCCTTTTCTTTGCCACAGTAATTCCCTTTACCCCATGGGGGGTAAAACCATGATGTCAGTACCACTGTGCAGCTGCCCATCACACCCAGAATGTTTCTGCACAGCATCTCTAAGTCGTCCCATTTTTCTTTCAGATCTTCTTGCTGGTGCAGAGCCGAAGGTGGCGGGATGGGCTGTGCTCCAGGACGGTGGAGTACCATCGTTTAGATCAGAACGTTAACGAGGCGATGCCTTCCCTGAAAATCACCAACGACTACGTGTTCTGAAAGCACTGTGATTTCAGCTTGCTGAACTTAGCCCTCTTTGCCTGCCAGTCATGTAATGATATTCAGGTACTCTAAATAAGCTGCTTGTACGGAAATGAGATGTACTCTCTGTGACCTGGATGTTTTGGAGATTAAATCTCATGGAAGATCAAGGGCATGATCCATCTGTTTGCTACTTTGGTCACGTTTTTATATCAACTGTAAAGATAGCAAGTTTAATAAATTAGTGCTCTTTCCATTCATTAAGCATCATTCCCTTCTGTCTGGAGCAGTCTTAATAGACATAC
This sequence comes from Trochalopteron elliotii, assembly GCA_024734555.1. Taxonomy (NCBI): domain Eukaryota; kingdom Metazoa; phylum Chordata; class Aves; order Passeriformes; family Leiothrichidae; genus Trochalopteron; species Trochalopteron elliotii. The sequence goes on from JANPWX010000391.1 coordinate 2,766,898, forward strand.
TACAAAAAAATAAGCATAAAATATTTTAGGTCTAATAAACTGATGACTTAGGCATCACTAAATCAAATTAATGATCTCTTTGCTAATCACTTACATGGCTTATAAATTCCACTGTATTGCAAACTTAAAATATAATTACTTTTTTCTGTGCTGAAATTCTGATGCTGCAAGTCTTTCATCTCATTTTTTTTCTGATTCTGTTTCCTTGTTGCATAATTTGATCCTATTTTGGCAAAATAGCTGGAATGGCAATTTAATAATTTCTGTATGTGTTCATGCCGTAAATAATTTAAAAATAATTAGGTATAACTCATTTTATTTCAGAAGTTTTATACCATATATTTCCTAAAATATTTAAGGTGTTTGTGAAGGTATGCAGCTCCTTGACTGTCCTTTTTTTTTTTTCTCTGATGCTATTTATGACTACTTCATTGTCTTTGTAATTAATGAGTGGAAAACAAGCCTTGTTGAATAATCTTACTAAAATATAGATAGCTGACAGGCTTTCAGTACATCAAAGCTTTCTGCTGAATTTTAAGACAGTTGGGAAATGGCTATGTGATTTGTTATATTATAAATGGGAGAAACTGTAAGAATAATTTATTTGGTTGTTTTTTTGATCCAGGTAACAGACAGGTGAAAGTAAAGGGTGTGGGGGCCACCAGTCTGTGGGCAGTGCACTCTCATTTTTGACAAACATTTACTCATTAGTGTAAATCAAGTTACTGCTACAGTAGTTTTTTTAAATTTGTCTTTTGTACTTCCATTATTTATGTTTTCATGAGTTGTAAAATATAAAATTTTAGTTTTCTGTACATTCTGTTTGTGATTTAGTTTTCAGACTGATACATTTGTAAATAATGGTGAATCAGAACCCTGTAATTAATGACTTGGTATTCAAGTAGTTATGTAACATTTGGAAACAAATCAACTTCACGCCTGTTGGCATGAGGAGTCTGAAGGCATGATACTGTCTTAGGAATGAAATGCTAAAAGTTCTGTATCCTACTGTTAAATGCATTCTTTTCATAACCACAGGAAGTAAAGCACAAAGAAAATATCCCAAAACTCTTTTCTTGCAGTAATTTTTATTGTATTTGGACTTGTATCACTTAATATTTTGAATAAGGTTTTTAAAATAAATGACAATAATAAGCCTGTGTTTCTTATCTCAACTATTTCACTGCTTTTATACAGTAACTTATGATAAAGGGCTTGCTTATGCTTGGAATTGGAAACCATTTCAAAACCATCTTCTCTGTTGCCTGTACTGGGTGTATGAAGGTTTGTTATATCTGTTGTTAAATGGTATGTAGGGTAGATAGCAAGGTTTAAATTAACTATTTAAAGCTATGGGAGTTAATACATTCTTTAACATGATTTGTTTAGGTTAAGTCATTTAGTCTGTAATTCTTGTGGAAGATACTTGAAATTCTTACCTGAACATACCTACTTTGAAGTGTAACACTGCTGTGGTCAAGATCCAAAGGGAAAGGTTACTTCTCCAAGCTTCTTTAGGATGTTTTAATATGGGAGTTTGAGGAAGTGGCTAATGTTTTTGCACCCAAGAAGTTCAGTAACTTTGTCCTTAAAAATGTTACTGATTATAAAGTGTAGTGATTTTGACAGTAGAAAATAGTATGTTCACCCTTGGCAGAAACTTGTGTTCCTTTCAGCTTGGTACCACAGGCCTTGTACAGAACCCACAGTGAGCAACCTGACTGTGCAGAAGTCAGTGATACCCACGTGAGAAGTGTCATTTTCTCTTCAACCCACCCAGTGAATTAGGCCTCTGAGACATGTTACATTTTCAGCCACTTCCCTCACTCTAATAGCTACAATACTGTTTAAAAATACAGAAAATTAATGTCAGTCTAAATTAGTAGAAATAAGGCATATTCTGTTATTTTCTGGAGTTCATAGATAAGAACTTTGTCCATGTTGGCTGTCTTTCAAAGCTCTTGGAAAGCAGTTCAACTGGTGGAATAAAACCAATGTAAATGTGTTCTTTCAGCTTTCTGAACAACTCACAGTGTCTTCTTTAAGACTATGTGTTTGAGGAATAATCTTGCATTTCCTTGCCCTGCTTCCTTCAAATTGTCCTTGTGGATAGGCTGTGTCTAAGGAGAGATATTCATTAATCTTTGCAGCTTTTAAGCTGTTTCTTACAACAAACCCACTAATTTCTGGAGGAGGAATGCACACAGCTAATGACATGATTGACAGCTTTCCCTAAAAAGCTCACAGAAGGCAAAGGCCTCTTTTGGCTAAATCAGTAAACCAGGTTGTTTTGGAGTCAATACATTTTAAAATGCTTGTAGGTTTAGCTGTGCCATGACAATACCTGTCCCACAGATGTGGGATGTTCATTAGGTATTTAGGCCTAATGACCTGCAGCTCCCTTGGGCTGGACTGCAAATGTTAAATCCATCCTCTGCACTTAAGATGAGCAGTTATTCTTTGCTTGCTCTACTGTGGTGCGTGTCCTCTGTCACAGAAGTGAGAAGAACTTTTTAAAAATAGAAATATTTTTTAAAATTTATGTTCTTCACTAATGATAAGGACAGCTTATAAGAATAATTTTAAATTCAAAGGGAATTAATACGAATTTGAAATCCTTGAATTTCTTGAAACAGTGGGTTTAGTTTGGGGAGTTTCCTAACAGATAGATACTCTTTTTGGATACTAATTTATTGTAAGGACTTGTGGTGAGTCTGTCAGGTTGACAGTTACTGCCCCAGGAGCTGGTTTGGTCACGGCAGTGTTGCTGGATGCATCACAGCAAATGATACTGTCATGATAACATCAGTGTTCTTGAAACCTGTCCTCTGCTGACGGCCCGCGTTCAGTAACCGAGGCTGCAGTGCCAATTACCAGCGGTGATTTGTATCCTGACAGAGGCAGCCTGCCATCCCGTCGCTGCTGTGTGGCGGTGGAACAGTGAAGCTGCATTTGTAGCGAGGTGATCCCGGAAAAGCCCCGTTGGCAAATGTCGCTCTCGGCTCCACCCTGGCCCGGGGCGGTGCCGGCTTGTTTCTCAATCTCGCTTGTGGCTCATTCTCCCGTGGAGAAGGGACCTCGCCCTTGAGCAGGTGAAAGGTTTGACATGCACACAGTGACTTTGAGGTTTTTTTTCCCCCAAAGATATTTTTTCATTCTCAGTAGTCCTTGGACTGTTGCCTGGGAAGGGAAGTGCTTGCTGAATTGGCTTGGGCAGTCAATAGCTGTTGCCTAATAGCACCAATAAAGAGGGAAAGGTTTTTCCTGCCCCGGTTTTACAAGGGCTCCAGCAGCACCAGGAGAGTGCAGCATATGTCATCCACTGTGCAATAAAAGAGCCATTTGCTGATGAGGCAATCAGAGTTGAACTACTGGGTTTTAATTTCTTTAATTGAATTTGCTTGTGGAAAATTAAAAGCAGGCAATCAAAAATTCATAAAGTGCTGAGATCAAACAGAGGAAAAGGCAAGCGGATTTATGTCACATCTTACCAACAAGAAATGTCTTGATGAATTTCTTTAGTGAAGAAAAGAAACTTTCTCACATTAAGGTGAATTATGACTTCCATCAATATTCTGATAAAAGGAATAAAATATTCCTGAGGAGCTTTCTGATTAAACTTCCCGAGATGAAAGTTCAAGCTCTATTTATGTAGGTTCTTGTTAGTGGCTGGGTTTTATGAAATGAGGGAAGAAATAATGAATAGGGTAGTTTAAACAAATGATACATTTCACTTTTACTATCCAGGAAATCAGGTATTTTAAAATATTAATGGTTTAATTTTCATTTAGCACCAGTGCATATTATTCAGCTCTAAGTCAACTGTCCTTGGCTGCTGCTCAGTTGTGTACAAGGTGAAGAGAGAAGGGTTTATCTGAGCAGGGAGCTTTGAGTTACGGGAAATTAATTTGCAAGGTGGAGATGAAAAATGTCATATCTCTTAAATGAATTTCAATGCTATAAAAATAATAGAAAGGGAAAAGAGAGAGTGCTGTGTCTCTAACACAGACTCCTATTAATAAAAACTTTGGGTCAAGGGTTTTCGAAGTTATGGTCAGTTTAGGAAACCTGTGATGAGCTACAGTGGGGAGATTCTATTTGCTTTTATTGTTGGTGGAAACCTGACATGCTGAGCAAAGAATAACCTGGCTGGCAGCAGGTACTTGCTCAGGCTTCAATTTTCTGCCTAAATTTGGAGGCAGAGAAGCCTCCTGGGGTTGGGGGATACGAGGGACTTGTTATCTGGCAGCTGGGAAGGAGCAGGGTGTCCCAGCAGAGCTCCTCACCTGAGCTGCTGTCAGGGAGTGAAGGTGTAGGTGTGTGGTGGGAGGTCCTGTGGGCAGCACTGGCCAGGGCCTGGTCACTGAGAGCCTAACAGCCCCAGGGGAGGCTCTTGCTGTCCCTGTCTCACCATGCTGCCTGCTCTGGAAGGTAACCAGTGCTCTGGAATGTACCAGTATGTTCCTAACGCAGGGAAAAAATTCCCCTTTCTTTTTGAATCTTATTCCTGGGCTGATTTTCAGTCGTTTTAGGGTGCTGAGCTGGTTCACTGTGCAGCCAGACCAGCGCCAGAGGTGGCTCAAGGCAAGTGATGGGGGTTGTTGAGAGCAGAGATGGGTCTGATCCCTGTTCAGTAGCAGCAAACTGTTCATTTTTGTTTCTCGTTACAGTTACATCATCATTACCATCATCAAGGTTTCTGGCAACCTTGTGTTGCCCCATGGCAGGGGATGTTGGAACTAGATGATCTCCAAGGCCCCTGTCAACCCAAACCATAATGGGATTCTGTGATTCCAGAGCAGTTTCTAAGTTGTCTCATAAAGCCAAGCCCAAACAAGAACATTTCACACTGTAGAGGCCAGGGGAACGATGGTTACTACAGTCTCAGCATCATGATTTCTGGTGCTGAGAGGCCAAGCCAGACTGAGGATTTGGGGTCTCTTCTGGTTTGCATTGTTTCTTGTGGGGAAGTCTCTGAGCAGACTCTGGGGAGGCTGAGGGGTGGTGCTGCCCCATGGCAGTGCTGGTGTGTGCATGGTCTGCAACACCACAGCACCCTCTGTGCTGTGCAGCTTCCCTGTCCTGTCCCAATTCCAAACTGAAGCTGCCTTTTGTGTTCCTACAAGGCTGAGTAGCTTTATGGGAGTGCTAAATCCTCATGTAAGGCTGATAGAGCAGTAATCTTCAAGGCCATATATCCCAGCCAGCTCCACAAAGCAGTGGAACTAACAACATCATTTTGAAACCTTTTTTTTTTTAACCATCAAGTGTCCTTTAAAGAGAAATCCCTGTACTGGTTCTTGTTAAACTTTTCCAATACAGACCACATGTATGTCCTTGCTGTAATAAAAAAAATGGTTAATACAAGAACTTCTCAGCTTCACTGTTTCCAATACATCTAACTAGGAAGGGGAGAATGACATCTCCTCTGTAATTGATCCTTAAATCATTATCAAAATCATTTAGCAACCTTCTAAAAGTTATTTTTAATTACAAGGTCTATTGCCTTGTTATTAACACTGAAAATCACCAATCTGTGCAATTTCCTATCTTGATTAAAAATAAAATATGTAGGTTGTGTTATTGAGGTTCACTCACTGAGGTTTTATTAAAGATTAAGTGAAACCAGATTTATTCCTTCTGTACTATTCTGTAAGCAATGTTGAAATGTTGGTATTTAAGGAAGCTGATGCTGTTAAGAACTGCAGTTGAGTTTCACAGGTGTACCCAGGCTACTGAAATATTTAAAATTCAGATTACATATTGGGGGATCTTTGCGTTTGTTGATCACAAAGCTGACCCTCATTATCAGCTGGCTCTGCAAGGCAGTAGGATTACATTGTATATTTTTGTTGCACCTCCAGCACCATCTTGCTGTGTCACATGGTGGCTTGTGAGGACTGATGGAAGTTCTTTTTGTCCCTGGGGAAAATGCTCTCCATATAACTGTTCCCCCTCTACAAGTTTGGGACATTGAATTAAACCTTCAAAAGTACCCACATAGCATAATCTTTCCATTGCAACAAGCCCTTATGACTCACTTTAGGTGTATCTTTTCAGGTTAACTCATGCTTATTATTAATAGTAAAAATCCCAAATTGTGACAGAGTGAACATTCTTGAGTTGCAGCCACTGGGGCAAGGAACAGCTGATTATCCTTTATAAAGATGCAAAGGTTTTTCAACATCTAAAATACTGCTTTTAGTATTAGCTGACAAATTCTACCAGTTAATCTGGAATAGGTTTTAATTTCTAATGCATGCTGACAGTGAATCCTAACAACTGGAGTGTCAGATGTTCAGAAAAGGAGAATTCTGTTCCACATTGTTTGGGGAGGAAAAGAAGGTTGGAGCAAAGGGCATAATGACATCATGCAGAAATTAAGCCAAAATCTGAGCTGCAATGTCACATTTTCAGTGTCATTCCTGGGAAAGATTCTCTGCATTGGAATAGGTGATCCTTAGAGAAGGAAAGGTGTCTGATCCTGAGTACAGAGGGTTTGGGCTGGGTTGTACCACAAACTGATAAAAAGGCTCTGTGACACACGATATCTTAGTAGTTTTGGGGCAGTTTGAGAGGCAACCTTCTTTTGTGCAATTTGTTATTTTAGTTTAACGTAAGGTGTGCAGTTTATCCAGGGACACTCACAGGGAACAGTTCAGGGACTGGGGAAGGAGGTGTCGTCTGAAATCCTCTGCTGTGGCTGAGTGGTTTGTGAGAAGGATGTTCTTCTGCATCATCCTTGGTTTGCATGGGACTGATCTGCAGGAAGAGCTTGTTAAAGAGAACCAGGACAGCAAATTGGGCAGTTTCTTTAGCTTTCAACCCCAGAAAAACCCTATGCTCACCCTTTCTCATTTCAGTGTGAATATTTTGGGTATCACAGCACAAACAAGATGCATTTTGCTACTGGTGGGCAGTGGCTGTAAGAACAAAAGGATCCTTCTGTCCTCTCTGGCGCTTGCCTGGAGTGCTGTGTGCTCCTGCCTGGGCCTGGGCGAGCAGGCATTTGAAATATTAAATAAAAGTTGTATTGCAAAAAGAACTCAGTGGTGAGGCAGAGGAAGGTATTTTATCTGGCAAGTAATCTTACCTTGCTGGGGCTGTGAAACCATCATTGATGAGGACAACTATTCTTGAAGTAATACCCAGAAGAAGAATAATAATCACTTTAGAGATTAAAATTATTTTTCACAGCTTTTCCTGATGCTGGCCAGCCCTTGGAGCAGCCAGCAGGGGGGAGTGTGGCTGCACCATGGAAGACACTTGGCAGGCAGCAAAGGGCTGGAGAAGTGCAAAATAAATTCAAGAATGAGTGTTAGAATAAATTCCTTTGGACAAAACTGACACTGTGAGACAGACAGCATGAGCCCATAGAGCAACTGAGATGTGGAGGGATGTTATGGGGTGTTTACTTACTTTTTAAAAACCCTCGGTTTATTTTATTAAAAAAAATCTTCAAGAAACAGAGTTTTTTTACCTTCGAGTAATGACCTCGATGATCTTACACTGTTTTTTCCAATCTAAATGACTCTGTCTTCTTCTTACACTGCATTCCCAGGGCTTTATTTTTCAGTTTTGTCCTGAAAAATGTATGTCTAACATCAGAAGCTCTTATATATTAATCCATCTCAGCTGTAACAAGTTTGTAAGAATAAAAACTGTCTCTACTCCTGGGGGGCTCAGAAAAATATCCTCCAGCTTTGAAATCACACAGTTCTCCTCTAACTCAGGGAAAAATAAATCTGTTTCCTCAATCTAACATAAATTTCTATTATTGTGCAAGAGGAAAACATTGGAAAACAAGGACACCAATCTCCCTAAATATTACTGCATGGGAGCAGAAATTATTAGAAAAAAAAAATGTTGCTATTTATAGGATTGTAATATGATGAATTTTACCTGACAGCACCTAACCTTTTCCAGAGCTATATACAAATGATTGCTACGTGCTTGAGTAAATGCTGACTTAGTAATTCATCACCAAAACACCAGTTAATAGATTAAATACATGCACAGTGCAAATACCTGGCTCTCATTGAACTCGATGTCTGAAAAGCAGTTATTTTATGTCTGTAAATAGTTTGCCTGCCTAATTACTTGCTTAGCCACTTCTCCTTCCAATTACACACGTGCAATCGTCATATGAGAATTGCTAATGCTTGTGGAGCTGCAATGTTGGGCAAAGATGCCTTAGAATCTCAGGGAAGAAATTTCTTCATTTGGGAGAAACATAAAAATTCTCGGCTGCACAGCAGCTGCTCTATCTGGGTGATCTCCAGTAGAGGTCTCCTTCCTTCCCCAGTACTAAAGGAAAAGTGCCCAGTGCTGAAAAAGGCTCCAGCTCTGGGAATTGTGCATCATCTGCAGTATCCGTTTGTCATCTTCCTTCTTGAAGTCCTGACATGCTCCACAAGGGTCCTCCAATGGCTCTTGAGCCACCAAGGGTCAGGAGAACCCTTCTGAGGGCTGTGGAAGATGCACAGATGAGTTATTCTGTGCCTAACAGCTGAGAGCAGGAGGGGGTCTCCCATCCCTGTCGTCAGAAACCCCAGCCCCAGAGTGACTCAAGTCAATCCTGCATTGCTGATTCATTTTCATGTTTACAGCAGCAATTAACTTCCGTTAAAATTGATTGTCACTCCCACCAGGGAGCACTCAGAGCAGAGTTCTGCTAATGTTCAGAGGACTCTGATGTGCCTCTGAAGTCTGGCAATCCTTCATTCTGTTCCCCTTTATGCTCCATGCAAAAAATAAAATTAAATACAAAAGTCAAAACAGTACTAAAATTGGTACAGCCATTAGCACGTCTCTTTACCCAAGATGAAGGTGATAGATTTCCTAACAAATGTTAATTAGAATCACTAAAAGAAAAAGAAAACTATCATGGTAGCATCCACCAAGCCTTCAGGTTAACTTTCAGCTTTATTTCTCTGTAACTTGCCAGTCCTAGAACATAAACATGATCCAGAGGTGGAAACAGCATCAGCTGAGATAATGATAAACAGTTTCTATGTATTTCTGTCTAGTTTCCTGTTGTTTTGAGTGCTGTTTAATTCCCTCCCTACAATGAATTGCAAACAGATGCTTAGGTAATTGAGGGCTGAGGCTTTAGAGATGATGGTCCAGGCTCTGATGCTGTTACTCAGGCTGGATTAAATTTAGTTCAAAAGCAATCCTCCAGCTTTGGTACAATAAATGAAACAATATTGAAAGGAAAAAAAAAGCCTAAAGTAAACTGAGCTCTGTGTGCAGCGCTGTAAAGGAAAGCTGCTCCTACTGAAAAGCCTCTGACAGCTTGTGCTGAAGTTGCAGGAAGGACAAAGTGGTCTCTTAACAGGTTTCCTTCTTTTTGCCAGATGGTCTCAATCCTGTTTGGGTTTACAGAGCTCTTCCCCCCTCTGTCTGAGTTGCCTCTGAGATTAATGTCAGTGGTTTCTGCAGGAGGCTCCCCGGAGGGTGAAGAGCAGAGGGGCAACATTCTGAGTGAGGAAAGTAAAGAAAAGCAAATGCAGAAAATCATGGGGAGCTTTGGCTGCTTGGCCCTGGGTTGAGAGCAGGGGGAATGTGATTTCTTCCCCTCTCTCTGCTGATGCCTTGGCTCGAGGAAGGACACCCTGTTGGGGCTATGGATGGGAGCTGCCAACAGTGAAAAGAGGAAAAGATGCCACTTCTCTAAAAATAAACAATTCTTTTTCCTCTATCCATGGCACTTGCTGCAAAGCATGTCTCAAAATGCCCTGCTGATTGAGGGAAGGGGTTGCCTACATTCCCAGCCAAATTAGGGAAGTCTTCTTGGGAAGGTGGAGCCATGTCAGTGTTCAGGGCTGGAGATGGGCAGGTGCATCTTCTATAAACACTCAACAAGTCTTTGGGTCTGAGGGTTTCTCTGCTGTACCAGCAAACCTCCCCACATTGCCATCAACCCCTTCAGCCTGGTTATGTTTTCCCCAGTCCCAGGAATGCACAGCTCGACCAGCTTGGTCTTGCTGAGCCTTAGTTTGCTGTGAGGAACCCAGCAGAGATCAGGGCATTCAAACCAAGCAGCCAGTTTTCTATTTCAGGACAGATTATCTTGAAATATTTACTATAGAGGGGCTGATGGAACCAGCATGTTCATGTCAAAATGTCTGACTGACATGTTGGTTTTCAAATAGCCCTTTGCTCTTGAGATACTTAAAAGCTTTTCCAAACATTTTCTTCCATCTCCAGGGACATAATCTGCTTGTTGCATTTCTGGTCTGCTAAAGATTTTCTTTTTGCTTCAGGTAAGAATATTTGAATGTCACAATTCCTTCTACTTTCTAAGTGGGGCATTTACAGATTTTTATACCAGCAATTTGTGGAAATTGCTGGTTGGATAAAGGTCTTCACTACAGAAATTATTTACATAATGCATCTCCTATTACCATCAATCCTCTTAAAAAAAAAGGAAAGAAAAAGCCAAACCCTCAAGTATTTTCTGCTTTTAAAAACACCAAAAGCCTGCTGCTTCTGGCAGAGCCTCCTCATCCTCTTCTGCATCACGGAAGCTCAGGCCATGGTTTAGACTTCATGTGCAGAGTGTACCTGCCCCAAACTCAGAATTTCAGGAACACTTGGCATGTCAAAGTTGAAGAATTTTGCAGCTGAATCCCTTCCTCTCCACTTAGTGTCTTCACTATTTCACCACATTTTAGGGCTTACATTTGAAATTTTGCCCTTCCCTTTTTTTTAGACAGATCACCACTTTATACATAAAGATATGAGAACTATGAAAACTTTGGAGAAAGATGGGTTTTGTGGTGATAAATTATGCAGCAGCCCTGTCAGTGATGTGTGTTCATTAACAGCGTGATGCTACATGTATTTTATTTGATGCCAAGCTGCAAGATGAGCCTTTCCTTGCCTGTGCAGCTGATCCACACATTCTCATTGAGCAGCAGGATCTGAGCCCTGCACATGCCGTAGCCTGGTGTGATCCCCAGGAGGGTCGGGGGCTGGACCACAGCTCCATCCTGGCAGTGCTGCTGCCACCTTCAGGGCTTGTTTCTGATTCCTGTGCCCCAGCTGGGCTCAGGTATTCTGTCATGTACCTACATCTCCTTGCAATAACACAGCAATAAAACTGCAAGATGCCTACAATCTGTTTGTAATCTCCAGAATATCACCACCTGCATCCTGTGACTAAAGGATGTAAATACTTCCTTCTGTGCAGAGCTGCCAAAACTTTCCTGAGGCTCAATTGTCAAGTGAGCAGTTCTAGTTTTGCAGAGGTTGTAAAGCCCTTTTCCCCAAAAAATGTAGCTTTTATCCCTTTTTTTGTTTTGTTTTATTAGTTTTTATTTTTCCCTTTTGCTCACTTCTCTTTCCAGGGAGCCTGTTGTTCAGAGCTCAGCCCAAGGATTTGCAGAGCCCTAGGCTACTCCAGGTTGCAGCTATCCTGGAGGCTCTAGATGAGATACTTTGCAGCAAAGTTGTGAACAGCACCTGACTTGTTCTGTATTACAGAGAGAGAGAGGCTGTTAAATTAGGTATGTGTTTTCCAGTCCACCCAGGTGTCTTTTCCAGCTGCAACACTCTCTTAATCTGAGGTAGGAAGCTGGTATGAGCAATGAATACATTTATTACTGAACAGTAGCAATGGGATATGTAGAATGTGCAGGCAATAAAAACATGGACACTTTCCAACTGCTGTTGGCAAAGTGCTTGATTTGGTTGAGATTTATCATAACAAATCATCTCTGCTGGAGATGGGCTTTCAAATACTCCTGTATGTGGGAAGGTGTACAAAGGCATTTGTGGTGGAAGAGCAGCAGTCACAGCAGTGGGGCTGAAGCTGTGACAAACTCCAGCAGAGCTCATCCTCTCTGACACCTGCAAAGTGGCCACGTGCCTTACCTTTGCTGTTCTAGAATTTACTACAAATATTTTTATTGTAGTGCTGTCCAAAGGCCCAAACCCCACTCAGAGCTGTGATGAACTGAATATGCTATTAAACTGTAAAAACCCCAAAGCTAAACTGCTCTTAGCCCATCCCTGTGATGCATCTCCTAAGTGTTCCAAGCCTATCCAGGTTTTGCAAAGAATTCAGCACTTTGGTCTCCTGCTTTTTGACTGTGATCTTTGCGCAGCAATTGGTACTTTGGGGCGGTTGCAGCATCTGATTTATACCCAGGCAGCCTAATCCTCAAAGGGAATTAACACTTCAGTGGCAGCATCATTTACAAGGAATAGCACATCGCTTGCCTAGAAGATCATCCTTGCTGTAACTAATTAACCCAGCATGCTTAAGTGCTTTGTGCAATTGAGGGTGGAGTTCCATTTACCTCCAGTTAGGTGGAGGGAGCCTGGTGAGCCGCCCCTGTGGAGAGGGGGAGCAGCTCCACTGCTCAGCAGCATTGCTCGAGGGCTGTGCCAGAGGTTTTGGTAACGGCAGAGCTGCCACAGGGAGCTAAAATTATTTCCATTAAAAAAACCTCCCATGACTGAGTATTCAGAATGCTTAATTAGCTGAAAGCCATGATATCTGTCAATCATGTGTTGCCTCAGATTCTGTGTTTAAAGGGCAGAGTTATTACTGAAGACTTATTATTAAAGGAAATTACTGGTGTGGTTGGCTCAGATCTCAATAAGAAATAAGATTATAGATGGGTAATGTTACCATGGAAAGCCAAGGATTTTAATCATACCCCACCATGTAGTAATAGAGTTTCAAAAGCCACACTACCAGAAAACTTAACAAAACCCAGATGCTAGACAGATACTTGAATATTAGTGAGCACTCAAGGGAACTTTTAAAGGATTGAATTCGTCTTGGGGCTTTGCTGCTGCAGCAGTGAGTCCTCACTTCTGTCTTGCATGTGTTTGACATGCCTGTAAATGGATGCACAGCATTACAGAGCAATGGAGAATTAAATCCTAGGGGAAACAAACCCTCAAACCAGCAGATTTCCAAACATTAGGGATCTCAGGAATATGTGTCCCACAGAGGCTGCTGTATTGGCTGCTGGTTCAGTTCACAGGTGCAGTATGTTTTACTGGTTTGGTGCTCTTCCCCGGAAGAACAGGACTCAGGTGGGTACTCATGATGAGATTAGGAAACCAAAGTGAAAGCCCTGGGATATAAGAGAGCTGATTTGTGGGTATATTGAATAAATAATAATAATAGAAGTAGTAGTAGTAACAACAATAACAACAACAATAATAGGAATAGTAATAATAATAATAATAATTTATATTCTGCCTGTTCCTATATACTTCCTATGATCTCATAATACTAACAAGATCATAATGAAATTCTTGAAAATTTTGGTCTCAGTCATGAAACCAGAAGAGGATGCTCTGGTCTTCTCCAGAATGTCACAGGACAGTGGCTCTCTATGCTGCTGATTAATCATAGTTTCTTCTCATGCAAAGAGAAGTTATGAATATTTGGAGGCATATTCTCTTAGGCAGGATTTAGTGCCTGAACTGTGATCAGTGTCAGTAATGAGATAATACCATTCTTTACCCTGCTCCTGTCTGTGCATAAAGAACAGGTATTATCAAATACAGCAAAGAGTTTGCTGCCAGCCAGGAGAACTTTTTGATTATATTCCCGTGAAGAAAGAATGATGTTCAGGCCTTATGGATGTGGGCTAGTGATTTCCATGGTGGAAAATGATACTAATCTTCTATTTGGGAAGATATTTTAGGTCCATTTGATTTGGATTAGTTTGTTTCCTGAGCTCTAATTTCTGAACCTCATAAATCTGGGAGACAAAATGACAGCTGTTGCAAATGGATCAGTGCAGAGGCTGATGTAAAGAAAACATGGACAAGTTCCTTTCAAAGAGTCACTGTGGTCTGTGAAATTGGATTCACAGCTCAACAATGTGAGAGGATGCATGAAGAGGCCATGCCTAATCCCAAATGCTCTCAGAGTAGGGGAACCGTCGCTCACGGATTTCAGCCTTTGCGGTCCGACAGCTTCAGACTCACTGATGCTTATTAATGGTCCTACCCAGCCATATTCTCACTCACTGTGGAGTAATCCCCTTTAGGTTAGAGCATAACTCCTTAGCTTTCCCTTGCTCCTTTTGCTCCCAAGTTTGGAGGGATGCCTTCATGCCTCACTGAACCGTCCTGCTCTCCCCCAGGACAGGATTGCTGCCTCCTTCATGGCATGTACCTGTCTGGACCACACTATCACCCTTTTCCTTCCCACCTCCCACCTCTGAATTATTGAACGGTGGAATTATTGTTAGGCAAACTATGGGTCCTTCCCAAGTAAAATCTTTCAAGTCCTTTGCTTGAGTTTGTTGGTTAAACCAACAGGTACAGAAATGGCCTCGTGTCCTATTTTGTGTGCAGTGAACTGCTGTTTTTAACAGGAAAATGTAACAGATAAGTTTTCTTTTTGATCCTTGAAGATGAGACTAAATAATATCTCATTACTTAATTGGACACATGTCCAGTTTTAGTGATTTATTGTGCCTGAGACATGGCAGAGGAAAAGAAAATGTGTGACTGGGGAATACCCAGGGAAAAAAGAAGTAAAGGTTGTCATTCTTGGATATAGCTTTTGAGTTTTAATTAGCTAATATATATCTATAATGTTATATCAAGAATATTTTTATTTTTTTGCTAATTAGTTAATCCCTGTCTGGTGCTAATATAAAACTGTATTTCAGGGTGGTTTGTTGTTGCACAGCTGAGGAGTAAAGCAATTAGTAGTAACATACACTAAAGCGGAGTCTCCAAACTTACACAAAATGTTGCACGAGACAACTGGGATACATATGATTGGGAGCCAAATGTGTTGCAAGTTGCTTGCTGTTGTTAAACCGAAAACACATGGTTTGGAGCATCTCCCTTACAACTGCCCTGTTCCTCCCACCCAGCAGGGCTGAGCCTCCCAGGACAGCAGCTATTGGAAGCAGGGTGCTGTGGGCTGAGCTCCCTGTCCAGATGTTTTACAGAGCTGTTGAGTGCTTTCTCCTGCTGCCAAATCTCCAGCAAAGTGAACAGCTTCGTTGTAGGCACTGGATTGCAATGTCAATAATTGATTATTTCAAGTCCTACTGAGATCTTGGCAATCAAATCGCTGGCAGCCTGGAAAATCTCAGCAGTGAGGGAGAAGACCTTTTGCCTAGGAACGTTGTATTTTCTGAAGTTGTATGTTTAATTGATGTGGCTATTATATCACCTGGAAGAAGGAGCATTATCAAATAAACACACTTTAATCAAGAGCCTAATGAATTCATGTAACTCCAGTCTTAAAGATGAAAAAAAAAAAAAGGACTTTGTGGATCTTGACTTACAGCCATCAGTCATTGAGCTGAGCCCCAAACCTACATTTGAGGGCTGCTTCTCTGCAGGCCAGCTACCTGCCTGTGTGCAGGCTCTGGGTGGAGAAGAGCCAAGTTAGGCAGTGCTGTTGAGCACTGCTGGCTTGGGTTGGGCTTTAGATGCAGCTTCTTCAAACCTGAGTTTCTTCTGCTGCTGGAGGGAAGCCATTCCCAAAGTGCTTATGGTAGAGGGCAGAGATGGGTCTCCATCTGCTCATGGTGGTGATGCTTAATTCAGGTCCATCAGCCTCACAGGGGGTGGGGACCATTTTTGCTGGATGATTGTGGGCTGTGAGATTTATAGTTCATCCAACAGTGAGTCCAGCTCTTTATCTCCTTGGTGACTCCTCAGGTGACTGGTGGGGTGGAGACCTACAGGTTTTCATTTTATTTTGTGCAGGTTGGGCAGGACTCAGAAGCCCAATGTGCTCCATGTCCAGTGCAGCTCATGAGCAGGTGCTTAGCAAAATGAAAACATCCTTATTTTGGATGTCTCACTGACTCATATCTATAGGTCAGCATTAAGCCCTAGCTTCTGGCTGCTTGTCTCAGAACTTAAAATTGTTTCATTCTGATTTCATAGTCACAGAATGGTTTGGGTTGGAAGGGACCTTAAAGCTCATCTCATTCCAAACCCCTGCCATGGGAAGGGACACCTTCCACTAGACCAGGTTATTCTAGGCCCTGTCCAACCTGGCCTTGAATACTTCCAGGGATGAAGCAGCCACAGCTCCTCTGGGCAATAATTCTCTCTGATATGCCACTTTCACAGGGGAGTAATCTCTTTTTATATTCATTATAGAGCTGCCTTTAAGAAACAAAGCTGTCCTTAACAGCCAGTGTGATGTTGCTGCCCAACTTGCACCATCTCCCTCAGCTGCCCTCCAGCAGCATTAGTCTAAAACTTAAACAACTAATTTTCTTCATATGAATAACAGTCCAGAATGAACTCCCAGAGTGTCTGTCTGGAAAAATGGTCAGCTCCCTAGCAGTAAATGGCAGTGTAGTAAATTAGAAAGGCATTTCATAACTTCAAAATTGATCATTTTTTTAATAAATGTTAATATATTCAAATGAAATTCTGTGATCCAACTGTGCCAGCCAATGCAAGCATTAAAGCTAAGAGTCAATCAAGACATAATCTTGTGGTCATATAATTCAGAATGCCTATGTATTCTTTCTAACTCATTTTTTATTGCTGCAACTCTATTATGGATAGCTGTAAAAATCTGTTTATGCGTATTTGTTCCTTTTCTTGACCCTTATTTAAAATGTAGTTTTTTACGATTCACTTTAAGCTGACAACATGTCAAACTCGTCAGGTAATAAGTATGTTAATAGGAATACACTCTTTAACCACAGGCTTTCTCAATGCATTACACATCAGTGGCTAATTGGACTTGGAGAAATTGCTAAAATATCTTATGCAAGTTGGGTCTGATCCACAGAAACATTCCTCTGGATCTGTGTCAGTGCAATCAATTTTCTGACATCTGGTCCCTTTCCAGTTCCTTATGCCCAGAATAGACTCCACATAGTTTGGATCTGAAGAGTGCAGAATTAAAAACTGGCTGAAAGTGACAGAAGTGATCCAGGTCACAGAAAGCACCAATTTAGTTTCTTAGCTTGGTTTCCTAAGGAAATGACACTTGTGGTATCAGGCTCGCAGAGTCCATGCTTGTGTGGGGGTGTATCAGTCCTTCTTGCCACTTTTGGACCTATTAACACATTTTAACCCTATTTCCTGATAGTAGAGGCTTTGAAATTATGATATTCCTGCAAACTTAGAAAACAAACAGCCAGCAGAGAAAACCCTTTTCAGAGATTTAGACTAAGGAAAGGCTAAAGATTACCTTTAGTCCTCACTGAGCAGTGGGGAATCAGTAGAGGAGAGGGATGCTCTCCTAGGGGGGCTGCAGGTGAGCAGAAATCTTCCCCAAAGCTCAGACTTTTGCATGCAAGCAAGACCTGCACTGACTCTTGCAGAACTTCTTTTTAAGATCAATAGGAGAAGAGCTGGATTTTCCAAGTGAGTCACAAGCCCTGTTATTTTTCTTAACTGCTTTAAGACATCTTTCATACCCTCTATTTTATCTTTGGATTCTTTGCCTTGGCGTCAATCCAGAAATAAAGCAATCAGAAAGCTTTGCTGTGTGTACATCTTAATATTACTGGTCTGATGTGCAAGGCTGTATTTCTGGCTGCTGAAGTGTGTTGGTACATCTAATTTTTTTCAGCAATCCATTTAAGCAGCCCCTTGCAGGGGCTGTGCCAGGCAGTAATTTGCCTTCCTGTTTTTCTGTTAGGTTTATTGTTACTTATAATACACACACAAGGCTGCTGCTTGCTTTCATCTTGCCTTTTTACTGCCTTGCTTTATTTTTGTCTTCATCCCACAGTTCTCTAAAGAGGTCTTTATGAAACAGTGTCTGTCTGCTATGCACGTCTCTTTTATTAATAATTCATTAATCAATTTAGACCAGAGGGAAAAGAAAAGGCACCAAAACCAACAGCTAAAAGTGATCACAGCTCAGGAACAACACTGTGCATATTTTGCACCTCAGGCTGCATCATTTACTAGTGCTACCTGCAATACTCCTGCCTGAGAGAACTGGAGCTCTGTCTTTGTGGATCTGCTTAAAAAACCCCCAAAGTTCTTTCTTGCTACATGGAAATATTCTCCCTGGGAAATCAAGTGATATTGAGCAAAAATGGCATTGTGTTTCTGGAGGTGATGTTTGATTTTTGTAGGGATGTTGACATTTGTGTGTGCTTACCCATGTCTGCTGGGCAAAGCAATTAGAGGTTCATCAAGAATTAAGACTCACCAGTGGCTGAACACTCATTTCACTGAAGTTTCTGGTAATGAAGTTAAAATTGTTTCGGTGACATGCAGGAATTAATGCCTAATTCTGAGCAGGCAGTTTACTTTTAAGCCTATATGATTCACCAGTTTCTTTTAATACATGTTGGAGAGACAACATGTCTCATTGGTCTAACTCACTGAAGAATCACAGAATGGTGTGGGTTGGAAGCAACCTTAAGGATCATCCAGTTGTGACCCTCTCCCATGGGCAGGGACACCTTCCATAGACCAGGCTGGTCCAGCACCCATCCAACCCAGCCTGGAACACCTCCAGGGATGGGACATTCACAGCTTCTCAAGAAGTTCTACCCAATGGCAGAGCAGGGCCAGAGCACTGGTCTGTGGAACACCCAAGGGACAGCAACTGGATGGCAGCTGGAGAAGGGTGTGAGACCACTGCTGCTGTGCTCACATCTAATTAGTCCCAAATAAGTGCTGTCTAAGCACTTATACAGCACTTAATGCTCTCCAGTGCTCCTCTGGCAGCTCATGCAGGGCAGTTTGATCATGCTTCTTCTCCCCAGCTTCATTTGTGCACAACTCCTCCACCCTGGTGCTCACCACTGAATTGTTTTGGCTATTTTACCACAACCAACTTTGCTCAACATGCCTCAAAGCTTCGTGAAGATTCTCCTTTACTTCTGTCCTCCAGACAGAAAACATTTGCTCGTTTTTCCTATAACCTTCAGCATGTTTCATGCTAATCCTGCAGTGTTAAGGCAGTTTAATGCTCCTCTAATTATTTTGGAGGCGGTCTGGGAACTGCACGTGGTAACAGCCGCCCTACTCCTTCAATGGGAAGGAAGTTCTCAGCACAGTGTGTTTGGTCATCAAGGAGAGACTTTTCCCTCTAAGGAAAGTTAAAACCTTTTCTTAGTCTGTTTCTGACCCAGAGCTTGCACCCTCTAATCCTCCTTTCAGTAGGCACAAAGCACCACATTATGAATTAACAGAGCTCGAGCAACTCTCTGGAGACAGATGAATCCCCAAATACAAAAGATGTTAAAAAAGTTTCCATGCTTCATCCAAGCTTCTGCCACTAAGTCACAGGAAGGGATAACATTGTGAGTTTGTAATTTATTTCCATATTCCTTAATAATATTTCAGTAGCTGTTTGGTTTATGACCTTTAAAACCACCTTAGATTTAGATTGATAAATGGGTAGCAAATAAATTTAGCAAAATAAGCAATTTCAGGCTATGGAAGGTCAGCAGAGGGCTGTGCAATCATGGCTTCCATTAATATGTTATATTTCAGTCAAAAGCTTTTAAATGCTGAAGGTTTTCAGAAGGAAAACCTATAGCTGTGATGAATGGGTTTCTTCTAATAGCTGAATGGGAAATGAAAATCAAAGTTAGGAGAAAACAGCTTTGTTTCTCCAGCACAGATGAAGTGGACAGTGGTTTTCCTCTGGCACAGGGGCAAGACAGTCGAGAGGGCTCAGTATCAAGCAAATTACATTTCAGCTCAAAGACCATTTGAATAGTCTTGTAAATTAGATAATTGACAGAGATTATTCATAATAGCTATTATTATTATTACTGATATGAGGCTTGAGCTGAGGAGAATGACACAAGGCAGGTAAACTAAATAGGCATCTCTATTAGCAGAAAGAGGGGGAGAGGGCTTAATGTCAGCTTTCCATTTCCCTTTGGCAGCTCTTGCAGCTGCTTCAGTCAAAGGAGGCTGACTGGGCAGGGGACTGCACCTCTTTGAAAAGTTTGTTAAATTAATTGCTAACTGCATATTAACTCAGCTGTGTTCATAACCATGTGTAGGGCTCTCCTGTTTGCTGGGGTACAAAAAGTCAGATTAAAGGTGAAAGCAATGCAAAATCTTCTTGTGGGACTGAGATGATCTTTCCTTCATGTTTAAAGCTATGGAGCTTTGGATGGGAGCCTGAGAAATTCGATCAAGTGGGTGGCATCTCTGTCCATGGCAGGTGGGTTGGAACTGGGTGACCTCTAAGGCCCCTTCCAATCCAAACCATTCTGTGATTTTATATGGTTTATATGCTGTATGATCTATATTCTGTGAGCTCTATATGATACAATATGATCTGTCAAAAGCAGAATTGAGGGAGAATCATCAAAGGAGAGATCCATGAGGTGCACAAAAGCCACACATAAGAACTTGTTTCTGCTTCTCACAAAATTAAAAATCCATTATAAAATCTGTTTGGATATTAAAATAAAAATAAAAATAAAAATGAAGTCAGTTTCTAAGAGCTGTGAATCAGAACAGCCTCGATAAAAATCTCTTGGATGGCTCCCACAAGGCAAAGTTGCCTTACAGTGATGTGACCTGATCTAATGGAAAGTGTCCCTGCTCATGGCAGGGTGGTTGGGCCTAGATAAGCTTTAAAGTGCCAATCCAAACCATTCTGTGATTGTGGGACGGGGATTTGCACAGGACAGCGAGTTGGGGTAGCTCTGTCCCCCGTGTGAGAGGTTGGTGGGGCAGGCTGTGGTTTACTTCTACCAAATGAGTGGTTGGGGTGGCCTCAGCCTGCTCTGCCCTGGGACTGCCAGGAGAGTGTTTTGCAGCCCCCAGCCCCTGGGAAAAGTAATCAGGGATGTGTCATTGCCCCATTGCCCTGGTCCCACAGGAGGCACAGCTCAGCTGCAGCCTTCTCCTGGCACCTAAAATTAAAATGCATGACCTCTGAGGGAAAAACTCATCTGTGGGATCAATGTGCACAGCAGCAGTGTGGGGACAGGTTGGCAGGAGCAGAGTAGGGGCTGGCTCTGTGGGAAGCTGTGAGAGTTGTGTTGGCAGAGGACCTGTTGTCTTTGGAGCAGGGAACTGGTTATTAATGCTTGAATTGCCAGTGGTGTTTGCGTCTGATTTAGTATCACTTAAGTAAGTGATGTATGATTTCAATTAGGAAGCAAAGATGCTTACTGCATCTCCATGATATGTTTGGATGGAGAAAAGTGCTTTGCACAGTCTTTCTGTTTCGGGGGAGGTAAATGGAGCACGGGGTGTCTGTGGGTTTCTTGCTGCAAAGTTATTTCAATGTCAGCTGGGAAAGCAAACTGTGCCAAGTGCCAAAGTCACTGCAGAGTCACTGGGGTGGGCTCAGGGCTCTGCCTGGCATCAGAGCCAAGCTAGTGAGAGCCATCAGGGGGTGCTTTCTTTTGGGTTTAGTGCTCTCTGCCAGTTGGAAGAAGAGTAGCTCTGCTGTGTGCTGTTGGCCCTGCGCTGCTGACACCCAGCAGATCTTTTAGGGTTGTAAATCCCCAGGTTTTGTACAGAAATGGAAGGTTTATCCCTGTCACTAATATGAAGTTCATCCCTGTCTGTATTTCATGGACTGCAGCAGTCTGAGAAGCCTCTGTATTTATTAAAGTGCAAAAGCTTTGTCCTGAAAAAAGGGGCCAAAACAAAACCCGGTGCTGAGCAGGAGCAGGCACTGAGATGAGGGAAGGCAATATCAAAAGACTTTTAACCAAGACTAGCCCTGTAATGCTCGAGTCATTAACATCTGAAAGGGCTTTGTGCAGCAGGATACACACACATTTCTGCCTGGAATTTGCACATTGCACACAAAGAGAGCTATACTGATGTTTGTCGAGGAGGCAACACCTCCTGCTCCTCCAGCTGTACCCTTGTGCCTAGATCCTGCTCCAAGCCTCAAACTGAGATGTCAGAGCCACCATGTGTGACCCAGTGCCACCAGCACCTGAAAAACACCTTCAGACCCTGAGTCTGTGCTGCTGATATTTGCCTTCATCTCCTGTTGTGTGCTTTAGCAGGAAGCAGCTGGAGATGAGCTGTGGGTTGTGCAGCCCAGCAGCTGCAAGGGAAGGGAATGGCTTAGAACTAAAGGAGGGCAGGGTTAGACTGTGTGTTAGGAATATCTTCACTGTGCCTGAAGGTATTGACACAGGCTGCACAGAGAAGCTGTGGCTGCCCCATCTCTGGAAGTGCTCAAGCCCAGGCTGGATGGAGCTTGAAGTGACCTGGTCTAGTGGAAGGAGTCCTTGCCCATGGCAGGGGGTTGAAATGGGAGGCTCTTAAATGTCCCTTCCAACCCAAACCATTCTATGATTCTATGTTCCCATGATTTTGAGATCACTGACAGAGAACAGAGAGGGGTAAGAATCAGTTTGTATTTAGAAATAAAGTAAGATTTTAAAACTACGGGAGAGAAAAGACACAGTGCCAAGAGCAGCCAAAGCCAGGATCTAAAATTTGGTGGTTTTTTACACAGCCCAGCATTCCTGCTTGGGTCAGCTTGAACCCAGCACTCTCCAGGGCTTCAGCTGTAAAACACAGAGTACAGAACATGTGTAGGTGTGGGTTTGAGTACCAGAGCTATGCTGGATTTGGTGGGAAAGTGAGAGTTACTGGCTGCCTGCTCACACTCTCCATGTGAATGTTGCAGTAGCACTGTGGTTTTAAGCAGATTAACTGATACCAGTACTATTATATGTAGAAAATAAATGCCAGTGGTGATTTAAAATGCTCTTTTCAGAACTTGGTTGCTACTATCTCTCCTGGTGAGTGATTTTCCTCTGTTTCAGCCAAATCAACTTTCAGACTGCTGAGCTAAATGAGAGAGAGATAATTTTCCTTTAAAATAACATTGTGAAGTGCTTATAAATGAATGAGAGTTACCTTGTGCTGATTAGAGGAGTAGTTGGGAGGCCTCTGTAACTCAACAAGAGATGATTTATTTGCTCAGTGTGATGCATTGCCAACTGTGGCAGTGCTGTTTTCCTACCAGATCCCATCTGATCTGGAGGCAGAGCAGATTTCCTAGAAGAGGCAAATCCCAACCTTAGTGTTCTCCTGTGGTAGCTGGGACCTTGTCTTTCTCAGTGAGAAGATAGAAGAAATTTTTATGGGAGCTGGGGTGACTGGAGGTGCTGGATGAGGCTGGTCTGCTGACTACTGGAATGTCCTCTTGACAGTCTTTTCCAACCTGAATGATTCTATGATTCTGTGATCTTCTAAAAACCATCATTCTTCCTCCCCTGCCACCTCCTGTCTTGTCCATGACCATTCCTGCTTTACCTGCACAGTCCAACACTTTCCTGTGTCACTCCAGCATGCTCACTCCATCTTAATTAAATGTGTTTTATTTACATTGTGCTGAACTTCAAAAGACTTGAGAGCCCAGCCCCCTCCCTACAGCCAGGATCAGCTCCTGAGCATGTTTTCTATCCTCAGCCAAGGCATCCTTCAGGTCTGGGTTCCCACAAGCCACATTTTCAAGCTGAAGGTGAGGATGACAGCAAAACTCTTCAGATTCATGCACTATTCATGCAGTCCTCTGGGCTCCAGTGAAGTCCTTATAAGATAATAAGAAGTTAATGAAACGTGGCAGTCTACAACTCCACTCCAGTTTTCATCCAGGGATCTCTGCATTTCACTAATATTTATTAACTGAGTCTAGTGATAGTGTGGTGAGGTCTGAGATCAATTTTACATCTGGGGGGCTCTTGCTGTGCAGTGAGTCTGTGCCAGGGTGAGGGTAACACCTCAGCTCCTATTTCCACCTGCTAATTGCTATGTGAGGACGCAGGCATCCTGTTCTGGACTTCTCACCCCCTTTTCTCTCCTTAGGATGCTGTGGGTTTTGGTGACAGAGTTCCTAGCACCTCCAGGTGCCTCCAGCACTTGGAAATGAAAGGAAAGCTCTGGATCCACTACCTGAGGAGGGGGAAGCAATATTGAACACAGATGTGAGTAGAGATTCGTACAGGTGGAATCATAAAAGGTCAAAATGGAGGACAAAGTCAAAAATTGTTCCCTTTTTCTCAGCACTCCTGGGGCAGATGGAACTGAAGGGACAGAAAGTTACAGATGAGAAAGGACAGGAGATTAAGCAGAAAAGTTTAGGAAAGGCCAGACCTGAGTGAGAAGGGAATAGCAAAAGCAGGATCTGGACAGTGACAAGAAAGAGGCACAGGAAAAAGACCTTTGAAGACTAACAAAAATAATGGTCTGGGAAAATGAAAGTTACCAGAAGGGATTAGAAAGCACCTATAAGCACCCGTGTGCTGCTCTGTCTGTGAGGTGATTGTGGCTGAGTCACTCCCTGAAATTTTCCTGTCTTAGGGATATGTAGATGTTTTTCCAGCCCAGATTAAGTGTGGTGGTGGCTCTGTCCGACATCACCCAACACCAGGACTGTTCTCTCCTGCTTTGGCACTTGGAGCTGCAGCCAAGACAACAGGGTGACCCTATCAATGCCCGTGCTGAGAAGCAGGTCCCTCACTGTCCTCCTGAAAACATGTGCTAAGAAACATCACTGCCATGATTGATGTGGCTGCATATCTGCAGCCTATTATGTGATGAATGGGAAGGAAGAGGTCCACGATATTTTAGGTTATTGAATCTGTCTGTGTAGCCCACAGACAGGAGAAAGCCAACATTCTGTTTGCTTCAGAAATGAGAATAATCCAAACCCACAGGCTAATTCCCTTTCAAAGAGATTTCATATGTTTTGTTGCCTTTTTTTTTTTTTTTAATAGATTGGACAATTAGATTGAAAATGACCTTTTTATTCCCTATGCTTCCTAAGCAATATTTGAAAGTAAGCTCATTCTGTAGTTGTATGAATTTAATTTAAAACTGTTTGTTTAGATCTGCGATATTAAGAAATGAAACACCTTTCCCACATAGGTAGTAGCATCCTTGCAGAAGCAAGGATGTTAAAAATTGCGTGACTCCACTCCAGGCCATGTTGACTCTCCTTCATGGTGGTGGATATCAAATGCTGAAAGAGTCTCATCATAAGCAGACGTTAGATAATCTACCTCTACCTCTCAGTATCTGATCCTCACTCCTAACAGACAGTGGATGTCTTAGTCCCAGAAACCCCAAAGTCTGATATTCTTTGTAATGTTATACAATATAAAATCCTGATTTTAATTATAAACCTCAGTCAGTTCTGCTTATTTTCTGCACCTTCATCTAAAATCCTTGGAAAAAACCTCATCCCAGCAATTTAAACTAAGACTGGTGTAATTCCATTTCTCTGCCTACTAAAATTAGATTCCCTTTATATTATGTACAGTTGTTTACCATCATCCTGCTGCAATAGATGTTTGTGGCTTTGTGGCTTTTCTGCAAAAATCAGTTGCTAACTTGTTGTGACAACCCCTCTCATGACCATGTGGCAGCACGGGGTGCTCCTCTGTTGTGTGTGCAAAGTCAGGAGTGATTTACATTTGTGAAATGTCACTCCCCTCCTAGGTTGCTTGTATGAAAATCAGTGCTTATAACAGCTACTCACACTGGGATTTTTGCAGTGTCACCCCCACTTCTGTTGGTTTCTGGGGCAGGCGAAACCTCAGAGGAATTTGAGGTCACATGAAGCTGTTCCTCTTCCCTAGAGCAAAGTGAGTCCCCATGATGAAAGCAGGTGGTGATGGTGACAGATACTGCCTGGCTGTACCTCTTCTTTTGTAGCCCCAGGGTTCTGGCATTGATACACCTTGTTTCTCAAAGACAGGGGAGAAAGAAAGACTTTCAAAGCACTGAGTGGGATCTTGCAATGCAAAGCCTAAGGGATGATGTATACCTGAAGTCTTGAGTTGCTGTAAAATCACTCTTTCAAAGGAGTGGAGCAAGTGAGGGAAGAGGGTGTTTGGCTTCAGTAAATGAAATAAGGTGTCTGAGTGAAAACCAAGAGCTCCTGAGGGGTAGGGCTAAGCAAAAACTCTCTGTTTTGGGGGGTGCTTATCATTTAACTCTGAAAATTTGTGACACTGAGATCTCGTAGCTGAGACCTCCCATCTGAAGTGCTCATGGTGACCCAGGGCTAGTGGCTAGGGCTGGCTCCCCTGTTCCCTGCTGCAGAGCAGAGAGGGGCTCTTTGGGGGAACACTTCCACACAGATTTGAGTTACCCAGTAGTGTGCATGTCACCAAAAGTGCAGAGAGATGTATCTCACCTGTCAGGGTGCTCTGCCTCTTGCACCTCCATGTGTGAGAAAAGGATAATTTATTTAAATTTATGATGGCTAACGGGCTTATCTAACTACAGTTAAAATAACTTGATGAATTACTTGTGTGATATTTGGAATCATGACTGTGAGAACAAATTAGCTGACAGAAAACTGGAGACTGATATTGCTCATTAATAATGCATGGAGGGAGGCTGGTGCTGGGTGAGCAGGGGGGCTGGCTCCAAGCATACAAATGGGGTGTGCTTCCATGCTAGGAATTTTCTCCCTGTGCAGAGATTGTGGGAAAGCTACAGGTCTGAATGGTCAGCTGTGATTGCAGAATCAGGAGTCATTGATCCAGTGTTCTGTTCCAGGTGCTCAGAGAACTGGAGAGCTCAGCTGGAGGAGCTGAGGACCATGTCCCAGGAAAATGCATGTCCATCCCATGGGCAGTTTGATAAACTCAGGACCATGAAGAGCAGGGGGATTGAGGAGCTGGAGGATTGTGCCCCAGGCAAGTGTATGGCCACTCCACAAAGAAATTTATCTTTTAAAGTATCTTCAAAAACATGTGACTTTTGCCAGCTTCAGTTGTGCAAGTAATCCCAGCAAGGACTTTTGATTCTAGAGTTTCTTTTTCAAGATTAGGTGGTACCCTGTGGGACAATAGATTGTAAGAGAACAGAGATGGCTCTGCAGGCAACCTCACTCCTAATGAGTTCAGGAGGAGGAGGAGGAGGAGGGGGAGGAGGAGTCAGTGTTGTGTGATGCTGCCTGTGAGAATTCACAGAGAAAAGGTATGAATGTTTTACTGCAGAATAACAAAGGGCTGATGCTTGCCACTGTCTTTGGTGTCAGTCATTTGAGTCCATTCTTAATTGGTGTGAGGACTGAGCACTGACAGCACCCTGGGCCACTTTTATTTAGCAGATTGATGCTTTCCTTCTGTTAGGTCTTGTTTACAGGTCAGATAAAATGGTGGATGTGTAAAGAAAGCCCTCTCATCACCTGGATGTCATCTAATAGTCATTGCTCTACACAGAAATCAGTTCTTGCAGCACAAAAGAATGGGAAAATCTTTAAGGACTCAGGACTGCATTAGCCCTGAGGATTTGCAGATGGGTTGGTGTGCCATCAGATAAGGATGATACAATACAACCTTGGGTAATTGGGGGCTATAAGTGAAGTGACATGATTGCTTGATTAAGATAATAGTTGAAGCATGTGGAGAAGGAAATGATAATTTATATATTGCTGATTGTCAGGTTTATTTTAAGGACATAATTTGAAGATTGCTAAAATCAGAGAGGTCCTGAGCATAAGAAAGTCACTGAAAGCAAAAAGAAATTCCTACCAAAAACTAAATATCTGAGACCAAGAAAGAAGTGGGAAGCAAAGGTTGGAGAAGTCAAAGGCAGGAGCTCCTGCTCTTAAAAATGGACAGAACCAGGAGCCAAGCTCCTGTTGTGGTCAGGAAGGGCACTGGATGTGTCTGCCTCATCCTTCAGGGGTGGGTGCTGCTCGAGTTCAGCTGGATGCAGGGAATCTCCTGTCCTTGCTATTCCAGCTGCCCACGCCCCTGTGCTGGGGGCACCAGTGCATGGTCTGAGCCAGCCAGTCCCTCTGCATGGCAGGAGCCACCTGCACAGTGCCACCATCTTCAGGTGGGCAGGAACTGGACAAATGGATTGCTGAAGCTGAGGGAAATGATGGTGTTTTCAGATTGGGCCAATGCATCCTGAGTGTACCTGCAACCAAACTTTGGCATTGGGGTGAGGATTTGGTGATGGGGAATGTGGTGATGGTGGAACATTGCTGGGTGATGGGAGACTGGGAATGGGACCAGCATGCTCACCATGGTCCTGGCATGGCCCAAAAGCATCTGCAGTGACATTCAGGCCTCCCTGTGTCCCCAGGGGCATTTGAGGACTTCCTCCAAGGCAGCCAGTTTTCTGCCTGCATTGCTGATTTGTTCATCTGCAGTGTCTTTAATATGATTAATGCAGAGGGGTTTGCAAACTGATCAAGACAGACCTGGTCTGCCTGTAATTTCAGTTAAATTACAGTGATGTTCAATTTCAAGCATACCTTTGATGTGGTAATAGAAAAAGCTAATTTAGCATATTGAACAGCTTCTGGGTAAAGTGGAGGTGATACTGAATATTGATCAGATCCATACACAGGTAGCAATATTGGGGAATAGTGATAGATATTTCTGTAGAGTGTGAGTAGATTTATCTTGTTATCCTTCTGCAAGCTTGTACCTTAACTCCTAATACCTTTAACTGAAGCTGTTGGAGGCAGGCTTTCAGCTTGCTTCCATTGTGTTCCCATTATGAATCAAAAGTTTATTTGCCTCTCCAGTTGATGTGTGGGAAATAATGATATGGCATATGAGCTCCCACCTAGCACAGCCGCCATCAAAATGCCACGGTGAGTGAAACTACCCATGTGTTATGACCTTGATGCACAATTTAAATAGATGATTTTTCAAGCCAAATAAAACCTATCACATTAGACAGTAGATGAGCCACCAGTATATGCTACAAATACTGCTCCCCCCTCTTCTAATTAATAATACAAAATAGTGGTGGAATAGATTTATGCTTGTCAGCTGAGCAGTTAACTGTCATGCTGCTGATGAGTCAATGGCTCATTGTATCATAACAGCCATAATACCCAGATCTGGGCTGGGCACTAAGCTGTGATATGGCAATTTAGTTTTCACACATCATTTAGTTATGCTTTTATTTCAGATTATCTCTGTTTTTTTCCCTTTTTATTTCAGTTCTAATGCAATAGGCTCAAAAGTGACCCAGGTCACAGTGTGAGAACTTGCTGTCACAGGCTGAACTTCAGCTGGGACTGTCCCTGCAGGTTTTGGAGAAGGAGGATGCCTGGTAGAGCCTGGGAAACAACCAGCTCGTAGGAGCACCAGCACTTGGTGTAACAAAGAACCAAACTTGGAGGTCAGATGGATCTAAAAGCAACAGGAGAATGCCACCATGGGTAACTGAGGTTGCATTTGCCTTTCCACAGCAGCATCCAGTTCAAGAATTCAAATGGATTGCAAAAGGAAAAGGTATCCTGTTCCCAGCCATGTATGATTTGGAGGAAGGGTAATATGAGGGCTTTTAGGCTGCACCACTGGAGAGCTGTTGCTGTTCCATGTGGGATTTAAAGGGGAATTTAAGATGAATTTAGGAAGTGCAGGAAGGGTCAGAACTTGGAGAACCTGAGCCTGAAAAGTAGAGTAAGATCTCCCATGCACTTGGGAGAGTGGTGAGATCTTTGTCCAACAGCTCTTCTCTGTATTTTCTCTCTCCTGGTGATATAGTAGAGAATTCACAATGAGTCTTTATTTCTGCTGCCCTAAATCTCAATTTTTTTTAAAGTCCATCTGAATCTTCTTTGTACTTGTGATCTACACAAAGGAAAAATTACAGTCCATCTGGAGTAGGGGCTGGAAATTTACAGAAAAATGCAACAAATCTTTTAGAACCAACTGCAGAGTGTTCAGATGGAGGAGGATGCTGGAAAAACTAGTATTGAAAGAGGAAATATTGTGTGTGTACAGGTAGCTGCTAACACTGCAATGCACATTCTGCTCCTCTGAAATATGAATGATTTACTCTATGTACCATGGCAGCAGATGGTACCAGAGATGGTTCTGACCATTTCTTTATCTTGATGCTGGAGCAAACGACCTGCTTGGGGCAGATGCCCTGCATGACATACTCAGCTCTCACAGAGGGACCTGAAGTCTCAGCAGCAATAAGGAAATTTTAGTTTTTATCATACTCCTGTCTGGAGTATGGAGCCTCCAGGAAAGGAGAGAGCTGCACAGCTGAAAGAGGGTAGACTTTAATTTGATCTGAGGAAGAAATTCTTCCTTGTGAGGGTGGTGAGGCCCTGGTACAGGCTGCCCAGAGCAGCTGTGGCTGCCCCATCCCTGGAAATGTCCCAGGCAGGTTGGATGGGGCTTGGATGGTCTAGTGAGAAGTGGCCTGCCCTTGGTGGAGAAGGGGGTGGGACAAGCTGGTCTCTGTGGTCCCTTCCAAATCAAACCATCCCATGGTTCCTTGAATGTCCTCGTTCACTGAGGGGAGATCTGAGGTGCTGTAAAAAGCATGTTGGTGTCTGAAAGTATCCACAAATTGGTGAGATAAGGCAGATCCTGCTTTGTTTGAAGTATCAGGTTGTCCTTTCCCTTGGGCACTGTGCTAACATTATCATGTACTCAATACACATTGTGCTGAGTCTGCTCTACTTGAGTCAGGGAAACTGAGCTTGACTTGCCT
Organism: Trochalopteron elliotii; assembly: GCA_024734555.1. Classification (NCBI taxonomy): domain Eukaryota; kingdom Metazoa; phylum Chordata; class Aves; order Passeriformes; family Leiothrichidae; genus Trochalopteron; species Trochalopteron elliotii. Next base: position 2,797,279 of record JANPWX010000391.1, read on the forward strand.
GTGGCTGGTCAGGTCTGGTTTATATTCCCTCTACCCATCACATATTCTTTGTTCATATACATAAGATAATAAGGCTGAAAGATGAAAATGGGTATGCTGATAGAGAATATATAAAAAGAGCAGATGATGCTAAATAATGGCCATTAAACTACATAATAAATCCTTGGTGATAGTGCAAAACCTGCATCTGCTCACAGGACAGAATTATTTCATTGCTTGCAGGCCTCATACATGGAGATAGTGCATCCACATCTTCAGGGACACATCCATAATAAAGATAATATTAATTTTCATAGCAATGTTTTTTCCTGACAGGCAAAGGTAATTAAGTGGTTAAAGAAGAACTCAGTTTGCTACCTAATGTAAAAAATAACTCATACATTTGTCTCCTACTCTTCCAACTTTCACCAGTGTCAGGCCACATTGGTTTTGCATTTACAGTAACAACCTTTCAGAAGATATGAGACAGAGCATGCTAAGTGTGGGGTTTCTTATCACTTTTCTTTTGTGTCTGATGTCTTGGCTATCCACAGACCTTAAATGTGATCTGATCAAGGCTCTGAACCAAACGGATTTAATGGTGAAATAAAACAATATATCCAAAATGAGGTGGAACTAACAAATGAAAATAGTAAGGAAATTAAATGTCAGTAATTGAAAAGATTTCTAATGTCTTAGATCCAGTCCAATAACTCTCCTTTATGATTTATCCAACCTTGACACCAGTTATTTGCTTTTGGAAAGTTTTGTGAAGGTATGTAGACTGATATAAGTGCTGTATTTTCTACACTTACTCTACCTAGACTAATTGAAAAGCTGTTGCAGGGAGGAAATTGGGTTGGTGTTGGGAGTTTGTGATTGTGCTCTGATCTTCAGGAAGGTGTGGAAAATCTCCAGAAAATTAATTGTTTAGACTTGAAAGCGCTCCATTAAGCTGAGGTAATGGGCAGAATCAGCATTCCTCAACAGTGATCTCAGGTTTCTTCAAAATCTTACTACACTAATCATTATTTCTGCACCATTCAGTCCCGTATTTTCTAAGTCTGCATAGCATAAATTGCCAAATTACCTCTGCAGTTGACAAGGCATCATGGCAGAAGCAGGTACATTTTAAATTATAGCAAGTTTTGCATTTACTGGTTCAAAAGAAATCACTCTCTTAGGGCAGTGGATCTCCCACCCCCAAAACTAGAGGGGGTGTTAAAAAACCCCATAAGAATAAAGACATGTTGAAACTTCATTTTTAATATTGTTCATGTTTGTGTGTATAAAAACTAAGCTTGTTTTCAGACTAGACCCCTATGAAATCCATCCCTTGGAGGACCACACCCCTCCTGTGCTACAGGAGCAGTCCCTGTGCTGCCAGACCCTCTCAGCTCTGAATCACTGGTGACATGTCACCAGAAAAGCATTGCAGAATGGTCTGGGTTGGAAGGGACCTTAAAGATCATCTCATCCACTTCCAGGACAGGGACACCTTCCACTAGACCAGGCTGCTCAGAGCTCCATCCAACCTGGCCTTCCATGGATAGGGCATCCTCAGCTTCTCTGGATAACCTGAGCCAGGGCCTCCCAGTGAAGAATTTCTTTCTAATACCCAATCTAACCCTGGCCCCTGTCAGTGTGAAGCCATGGTCCCTTGCCCTGTCACTCCAGACCCTTGTGCAAAGTCCCTCTCCATCTTTTTTGGAACCTGTTTAGCCACTGGAAGGGACTCCCAGGTCTCCCTGGAGCCTTCTCTTCTCTAGGCTGAACAGCCTCAGCTCTCTCAACCTGTTCTGTGGTTTCATATCCCTTCTAACCTGCAGTGCCTTCCAAGTGCTGGAAATTATTTTCCTTCCTTTTAATGCTTTTCCTTTTAACAATGTATTAGTGGCAGAAAAGCCCCAGAAATAAAAGCTTTCCACAAAAAGACTGCAACAAAATACTTGATCCCTGGGAGGGATAAATGAGACCTTGAAATTACAGCCTTCAATATATGGCTCAGTCCTGCTCATTGGTACTGAAGGCATTAATTTCTGAGTACTGTCTGCTTTGGTAAGTAATTCTTGTGAAATGCCTGGAGAAGCTGTTGCATTTTCCCATATATTATAAGGAAGTGTGGCAGGTTTTAGAGAGATGAAGGACTTTGCAAAGGTGCAGCAGCCTGACATAAGGATTCATTTTGAGCATGAGCTGGATCTTATTTTATCTAAGCCTGATTCCGTCATCCTTGGAAAGGAGGTTGCTTGCTTTTTGATGGTGAATGTTGCTATAAGTACTTATTTGGCATGCCAGTGAAGAAGAAAAACTATCATGATTTGACATGTGAAATGTGAAGTCTCAATTACTTTTATGTTGTTTTTCCTTATGTAGATAGGGAGGGAAAAATATATTTTAATTAAAAAGTGAAATATGATATCCAGATCTCAGCACGTCTTGTGGAGAACAGTCTGAATTTTGGAGTGCTTCCTAAGTCTTGGAGCAAAGCTTATGCTGCACTTCACAGGCATGGGCAGCAGCTGTGGCTGATAATACTGACTGATTTATTTGGCCATTATCTGACAGTTTCTTTACTCAATTTAAGGGAAAAAGAGGCTGCAGAGACTTCCTGCATATTCAGATAGCTGTTATTCTAACCTTCCTTTGTGTATTTTATATTTTGATTCCTTTTCCCTTGCAGTCCTATTTTTTAAATGCAAATGAGAGTTATGAGAGTGTTTTGTACCTTCCTGCATCACCTCCTACCCAAGCCCTTTTGAATCCCTTGACCATCCTCACCTGAATTTGATCACAAGCTGAAGGCTCAGAGATATTAAATCTCTGAAAGTGCTGCACCAATAAGCAGTGAAGGAAAGTTTGGCTCAGGAAAAACCAGGGTGAATTTGGTTATTATGCATTTTTGCTGATGTGCAGCTTATTAGCTGGCATCTAAGAGGGGCTGGCTGCAGCAAATGCAGCAAACCAAAACAAAAGCAAAAGCCACTGGAAATGCAAGGGCATTTCTGTACACGTTGTGATGCTGAGGTAGTGTTGGGAGAGTGGTTGCCCCTGTATTAAGGAGTTGAGCCTCTATCCCCCATACAACTAGGACTTGGCATTAGATTATTTTGCTGACCAGAAATACAAGCACATTAGCTCTGTTGCTCAAATGAATGCCTAAGTTAAAATAAAAAGGACAAGTTTTGGCATGTAGGGCATAAACATCTCCCAATGCATTTTGAAGAACTGTGTGTGAAAATGAAGTGTCTTTTCCTTGCTTGTGTTTCTTTGTGGTCATTAAAGGCATCTAGCTCTTAATAAACAGTAACACATTTCTTGAAGCTCTCTATTTCAGATAAAGACCTTGGCTCCTACTCCATTAGGGTAAGTGGACTCAAACTAAAGCTTTTTATGGAGCTCCCTCTAATTTCCAGATGTAGTGTACGACTTCAGCAATAGAACAGGGCCTTTTTTAAAAAAATTGATAATTCTATTTACCCACCACTTTGCTAAGCTAAGGCTGTTGAAAGTAAACCATGTTTAATATCCAGCCCATAAAGATGCTTGTGTTTTCCTTTGAAAACTCCAGCTGCTCAGGGCTGAGATCACCACATACTGACAGATACTTCAGCTGGTGCTTCCTCAAAGCAGTCTCACTAAGTGAGCCTAAATTTAGTCCATGTCTTGTTGAATAACATTAGAATTGTAAGATCCTATGCCATGAAATTGGCAATTGCTATGCTTGGTTGTGTGTGGTTTAAGCAGTCCTCTGTGTATTTACAATCAACAGCTTGAAAAGGAACCAAAATCAGCTATGGCAAAAATATAGATGGTTATTTTCAGTATTTTAATATAATAATTTAAAAAATATATTATCTACATATCTTGCCCTCTTAAAAAAAAGTAAACCAGAAAATGAAAAATTTAAAAAAATGTGACTTCTGTTAAATTAGGAAGTGCTGCAGACTTTTCTGTGCTTTGCTCCAGAAATGGCCCAGAGGAAGTTCATGGCATAAGGACACAAAATCTGTGACTTTAACTCTGCAGTAGCTGGGAAGCTCAGGAGCAAGAAGAGGGAATGGGACCCCCTTCCCAGCCCCTCTGCATCCCTTAGAAGAAGGTTTTGTTGGGATATCAACACCCTTCCCAGATCAGTGCCAGGGTTTGCCCTCTCCCTGCCAGTGCCAGAATTGATGGGAGATGTGGTGCACGTGATTGAAGATTTCTGCTCCCATCCCCTGCTGAGGGATCTTGTCCCCATCTCCAGGTGTGTGTGAATGGTCAGGACTCACAGAGATCTGAGGGTGTTGGTTTAAGCTTTTCAATAGGGGCTGTTATGCAGATTTGGTGTGTGTAGAACGTGCTTTTCATTGGGTTAAGGGGTCCATGACTGAATAAACAGGGTCTTCCTACATTAGCCTTCTTGACACTCAAAGTCAGGATAGAGTTCATAATAATTGTTTATTTAATATTTAATTATGTTACCAATCATTTTTACTTGCAAGGAACTGATTACATTTAAGCCCTGGGAAGCCAATGAGTATTTTACTACCAATTCCATTAAGGCCAACATTTTATTCCTTGCCATCTAAATCTCCATGTTTGAGTAGGAGAGCTCATTACTTTAAATATGTGTGCAATGGGTGAACCTTCCCAATCACACCATCTATTATTATATTTAATACTGGGGTAACTGCAATGCTAGAAGGACTCTTCAAATAAACAGTCACTAGATATGACAGTGACAATTGAATGTGCACTGTGAAATCATCTAATTACTGACACTTGGATTCTGTATCAACAATTAGTTTTGAAATAGAATGTAATTAAATTATTTTGCGCCAAGTACATCCCAAAGAGCAATAAACTTTCAGATTTTCACAACAAAGAGGGAACAAAATTTGCCATGTAAGGATGATTTTGAACATTTGGAGGATAATATTCTTGCAGGAAATGTTTGTCATGGCTACCACTCTTGGACCTGTTTGCTGGGCTCTATTAAAACCTGTTGATGGTTATGGAAATGAAAAGGAGGTTCCCAAAGGAAAGGGAGAAGATGAGAGTAGAAACAGATGCTACAGCACCTCAGAATGCTTCACTGTTGGTTGTGGAAGGTATCCAGAGTCTGATTTGAACAGTAATTGTTTTGTTTGGTCACAGCTTTGAAAAGTAATGTAGCAACATGAACAGATGCATCTAATCTGTTATTTGGAATAAGAATGATTATAGATGCTTTTCAGGGTGGAAGGGCATCACTGCAATTTGTTGATACAGATTGTGAAACATAAACATGAGTTGGAGTGTGAAGTAATAATCAGAGTTAACTGGTGTCCTGGTCTTGGCTGGGATTGAAGTAATTTTTCTCCAGCTGAAACCAAGACAAGTGGACACTTGGAAAGATGTTTGATCCCACTCTGTTTTCCACAGACCTGAATGCATGAGTGCTGCAGGGGGCAGGCTGTATTTGCCAGAGGTGGAAGCCTTGGTGGGAATGTGCCTGTGCTGCTGCTGATGGAAAGCAGAGGGAAAGCAGGGATGGGGCTGGGAACCCACCCCTTGTGCCATGGGTGCTGCTGATCTGCTCACGGGACACACAGATACAAGGTGCTGGGATGTCTGCTGTCTCCTGGCTCATGGGAGAGCATGGAATGAGCTTTGCCATGTGTCCCCAGTGGGGAGATGGACTCCAGAGATATTTCAAAGGAAGCCTTTCCAGTCCCTAGCTCACGTACCCTTGTCAAGAGTAAGAGTAAAACTCAGAAGTGAAAAGACGTCAAAGGAAAGAAAAAAATCTGTTCCAGGTTACACTGCTTGTAGCTTGCTACAGCTCTTTCCTGCTTGTCTCTAACAAGAAATCTAGGTTTCATGCATTTTAAAAAAAATGTTGCTTTTCATCTACTAGCAAAAAAACCTTGGGAGTATCATTCTCCTCTCATCATTTTTTGGAATTAATTAAAAGACATATTACCCAGCAGCATAAAACAGCCAAGAATGTCATCTCTCAAGTATCACAGCCTTTAATAAAAGTCAGTGGCACAGTTTGTGACCATCTGATGTTTACGGCTGCTGCCTCTGAAGTTCATTGTGTTTCAGCAGCCACCTTGGCTCATCTCCATCCTTGCTTTAACCTCAATGACTTTGGCAGAGTTATTCCAGTGCTGAACTTCGCCCATTTTGTCTTCCACAGAATATGAGGTCTGCTGCTTGCTTATCAAATATGAAACTGTGTACAACTGGGCAACCTCATGCTAATGGAATCAATACAGCGAAAGAGATCTCACAACCTCGCTGCACTTTTTACAATTTACTTTGTTCGTCACCCATTAATTCTTATATTGATTTTGCCATAAAACACAAACTGCATTCCTATCACAGCCCGAGAAAAAAGCACATTGATTATATTGGAACAAGGTATGTTGTAAAAATGAAATGCCTAAAACATTTAAATGTAGTAAGCTCTGCTAAAGTCCATAAATAACATTGTTTAATGTTGTGAATGAGTGGTGCTGCCTTAAACAAGGGAAAAATATGGCACCATAAACCAATTTTGACACAGAATAACAGTCTCTGTTTCTCTGTACCTGCCATTCTAGAAATGCTATCAATAATGATTATGGTTGTTTGCAGGTGTTGGGGGGGGAAACATTCTCAATATCCCCTTTAGAAAGTTCCTTCAAAGTCACTTTGTAAAATCGACAACAGCGGTGTTTTACCTGGCTATAAATAAAGTCTGATTATTGCCATGTCCTGTTTACTTTTATCATTCACTCGTCAAAAAACTTTTTGATGGATCATTACTAATGATTGTTTCAGGAGCCAGAGCTGAGCCATGTGCTTGACTGTTATTGATGGGGTGGGACTGCAGCTGCTTCCTTCCAACCTCAGTGACCACACCATCTGCTGAGGAACATGGACATCATTCCACCAGCTTAGAGGGAAGATGGTTCAAAAGGAATTCAACTTTCTGCACCACTTAGAGTTTAACCCTGAGTAGAGAAAACAACTGCTGAGGTGTAAACCAGCACTATGAGAGTATCATGCAGCAAGGACAGAAAAAGGAGAATTTTGTGGTGATTACAAAATAGGTGCTTATTATGACAGGAGTTATGACTGCAGAAACTTATTCTAGTTGAGAGTACATTAGCATTTCAAGCCTTAGTCATGATCCAGGACTTCACTAAGCAGTACAAGGTCAGGAAAGTTGTCTTGGAGAGCTTGCAGTCAACAAGACAAGTGACAACAGCCAGTCGGGGTGGGTTTGAGTCCAGCAGGAAACAAAGGAAGGATGGGGGTGAGAAGAATTGGGACTGCAGTCAGCAGCTTGAAAACCTATGCTGTTTCCAAGGTTTTCAGGATCTATGGAAATAAATTGAATAGGGAGGAAAAAAGAGAGGAAAGCAAGAAGAAAGAAGAAAGGAGTTTGATCAAGATGGATATTGTGCATTCTCTTAACATTTAAGCTGGTCAGAGAGGGGGCCTTGGTTTCCTGCTCAGTGTTGTGTCTGTGCATGGCACTTCTGCATCTTCCCTTGTACCAGGTTTTCTTGAATGAGCTTGGGAAGAGGGAGAAGAGGAATTAACACATCTCAGATCAGAGATCATAAAGCAGGGATGGGATGATTTGCTGCCTAAACCTTGGATGGGTGCTTCTGTTTAGTTCTTGTTTAATCTTGTTTGATACCTTTACCTTTTTGATTTTTGGGTTTTTTTGTGTGAGTGTGTTTTTCTCACACGTGAATCAGAGCAGCTGTTGGAAAATCTGGGACAGCTCTGCCAAACTTTATCTGTCAGCTAAAGCCTTCCTGCTTCCAGCTACATCACTCCAAACCCCAGCAAAACTCAAGTGACTGTAAAGAGGCTGCTCTACACTTTGTCTAGCGAGAGGAGAGTTTGTTCAGATCCTCTGGAAAGAAACAATAATCTATTTCAAAGGATGTGAAAATTCATTAAAACTGCTGAGACTCTTCCCACACATGGGCTGTACCATGAGAAGGTTGGTAGAAGTGAAGCTGGGTGACAACCCTTGGGACAGGCTGTAGCACTGGACAAGCACTGGGGGAAGCCAGACCATCTGGAAGATGTGCTGTCTACAAATCCTGTTTTGCAGGGAGGGAGTATGATCTGTAGGAAGCTGGCAGATGTGAGACTGACTTTGCTTAGCAGGAAATCTGCAGTTGCAAAATTCCAGTTAATTCCTGGGTGCTTCCTTATTTGAATTCATTAGCAGCAGTTCTCACCATGTGGCTGTCAATCTTAATTCCTTTAAAGATATAATGGGTTTTTCTGATGGGAGGTTGTTCTTGTCCCTGTTGTGTCAACTCTGTTTTTTCCAGTTCTTTGGGAAATTGCACCACTGGCAGAACACACTAGTTCTCTCTTTTTCCATGACTTGCAGGAAAGCAGGACTTCTTCCCTGCCTATTTTGACTCTCCCTTTTCTTCCCAGTCATGGGGGCAGGAGGAGTTAACAGAATAAGTTTGATGTTGAAATGCCTGTGAAATTGTTTCCTATTCCTGCAAGAGGGACCTCAGTGAGGACTATGCTCATCTAAAAGGTCACCTCCAAGGTTTTTCTAAGTTAATGATTAAAGTAAATTATCTCAAATTTCTCATCAAGAAAAGCTCTGTTTTTCCTGGTTTAAACTCTTGATTTTTTTATTGCAAGGATCAATCCTGTAAGATCCTCAGAATTTTACTAGGGACAATTTGTCCTGATCATAGCTCCTTTGGCCTGTGACTGCAGAGCTCCCCTGGCCTGTATGAGTGTTTCCACAACCAAAACAGTTGTGGAAACACAGAAAAGCTGAAAAACTGAAGAGGAAAATAATGAAAGAAAAGAGCTGAATTTATTGTTTTATGAGTATTTAGTCCATCTAGCTGTCATGTTTTGCCTGCAAGCAGCACGTCTGAGAGGGCAGGTTGCTGTGACACATGGACAGGAGCTGCTCAGAGAAATGGCTTTAGATGGGTGATTTGCTGCAAGTTGGTGGAGCTTTTACAAAGTCAGGAGTGTAAGGTATTAGAGGCAATCCTCTTGCAAACACTGGGAAGCTGAAAGCCTGGACCAAGCTTTTATAAGGCTCTGTTCACAATCCCACAGTCCCCAAACCATGTGGCTGTTTCTTTACTGATAACATCGCCGTGTGCTGGGTGTGTGGAACAGTAACCAAGGCAGGAAATGCAGTTTATGGGGTTCTGTGTGGGTCAGCCCCTTCTCAAGCAGGGGCTTTGTCTGAGGCCAACAAGCAGAGTTACAAGAGGCAAGTTCAAACGGCAGTCCCTGAGCTTTCATTTTCTCTTTTGTGGAGCTTTTTTAATGAGCAGCTCCTGCTGCCCTCTTCCCTTCTAACTCCTCTGCAGCACCTGCAGGAGGTTAATGATCGAGCCGAGGGGAGCTGGGGCTCAGCTCACACATTAGGAGTCACTAAGTGCTTTCTTCTGTTAAAACTAACAGAAGACATTTATTTACAGTCCTGCCTTTTATTTATCTAATGAGGATAATTATCCACTGTCAGAACAATACGATCCACTGGTGCTAAGGCATCACTTCTGGAGATGGGGAAGAAGTTTTCCTGCTGGTGGCTGAACTGTCCCTGCAGAGCAGCGTGCTGGGAAACTGGCTGGGGAAGCAAAAGCAAAGCTCAAAGCCTGCAGAACAATGGTCCAGATCTGAGTGGGTTGAAAGGATTTCCCTTGTTCTGAGCTGAGGGTGTCTCTCCCATAGTGAAAACTGAAGTTGCTGTGGTGCAATGCCAGGAGCCAGGGGTGAAAGAGAAGGTGTGTGGAAGGGAAAGCTGGACCTACCTGGTGTGTTGGTTTTCCTGGTGCAGGAATTTTTTTTTTCTTGGTTTACTGTTTTCCGAATTTTTGTAGGTCAGTGTCATGGCCATGTGTGGGAACTGAGAGTGGTCAGAACATGGATTCTTAGTCTACAGGCAGTGCCTTGAAGCCTGTTGGAAAGCCAAGGACAAAACTCTCAGTCTGGCCTGGGAAATTGTGAGGAGGAACACAAAACAATCCCTATAAACAATCCCTGTAGATATCCTCCTCCTGACACCTGGTGCTTTTCCAGCTTGTTTACTGGTAGAGATGTTTACAAAAAGGTGGTGCCCTAAAGGACCAATCCTATTCGTTGTACCAAAACACTGTATAAAAAGAATCTGTCTTTCAATAAACTTTGCTATGAGCCCTCTGAAGAAATCTGAGTTCTACGTGTCGTTACATGAGCTGTCCTGAATCGTAACGATAGCCATGGTATTAATTAAGCAGTTGCTTGCACTTAACAGATGATGTGGAGAGTATGTAGCCCAACTTCTGATGTGCTTTAGACACCTGATTACCCAACAGGTCTTGGTTTTGCTCCGGGCAGCTTCTCTTTTCAGCAAGCTGCTGCTAATTGTAAGTGATGTTCTGTGATGGCCCAGTCTCCACTTCTAAGAAGGTGCTGTGCCCTCAACTTGAAGTGCTTTGTCTCTGTAGCTACTTGATTTGCTACTTTTTCCTCAAACAGAGGTAATTGCTGTTGCTGCAGAATGCTTTATTGGATGACTATCAGTTGACTTGTATTAATATTTACAATCACTTTTCTGTTAGCAATTTTTTTTGCTACAACAGGAAATGAAATGCAAATTAACAACTGTAAAGATTAAAACATAATGAAATAGGACATAAACGCCAGAGAACTAATAAGTAAAGTGACTTGAAGGCACAAAAAGATGTTCTTCAAAAATAAATATAGAGGTAAATAATAAGATAAATAATTTTGAGGCATTAAACCAACAAACAGAAAGAAATACCAAGAATGGGATAAATTGTTTCATGTCAAAGTTATAATTGCATTCTTTTTTCTTAATAAAAAGATGAAGTTTCTCCCTAAAATTAACCAGCTGTATAATTGCTACATGGTAGATTTTTTCCTACCTTACAAATCAGCACATCAGTATGTCTTTCTGTTTGTTTAACGTATCTGGCTATTTAACAAATACATTGGTTTAGAGGACTGAAACTATTTTTTTTTAATATTATTTGCCTCCAGTACCTTCTGTTTTCTAAAGCAGAAATCTGTATCTGAACCTGCTGTGTGCTTTATGAGGTGTTTAAAGCTTGTCCAAGCTGACAGGTATTAGTCCCTGCTTTAGCAAAGCTCCCAAACCCCAATATTTATTTTCCTTCATGAGACTCAGTTTGGTAGATGGCTTTAAGTGAGTACATCATTCCTCTTTTTTTTTTTTTATCCAAGGGCTAGAGGCAAAAATCTGTGCAAAGCTGTTGCTGGCTGCTTTTTGGGGAAAACGCCTCTTTGATGAGATAACTGTGTTGGTGCATCTGACTCCAGGGCTGACCCTGAGTTAATTTCTGTTGCTGCAGCGTTGGCTGTATTTTGACTTTGGTTTAAGTAGTCTTGGATCTTGTATAATCACAAGGCATATCTAATTCAATGTATCTTTAATATCCTTTCAAATCCTGCTTAGTATGTTATGGCTTTAGCACAGTGCAGACATCTACATGTACACCTCATGTCTTTAGATAAGAGCCTAAAATACTTCCCTATAAAATCAAGGAAGAGGTTCTCAAGGTGTTGATCACAGAGGGGTTAATCCTTTAGTTTATTAGTTCTGTCAGGGCTGGGGTTCTCCCCCCTGCTCATGTTTAATCTGTGTACTGTGGAGATGGAGAGGAGCCTTCAGGGAGTTGCTCTCCCTGATTTGACAAGGTTGGGACAGCATTTGTTACCAGGAGGATGCAAACCCAGTTTGTAATCCCAGTCCAGTTGGGTTACACAGCTGTAGCCTGAGATGTTTCTTGTCTTGGCCATCTTCCATCACTACTGGGGTTTTTTGTTTGTTGTGGGGTGGGTTATTTTTTTTTTTCATCTGCCTGCTATTGAGCAGGTTTTGGTGGCCTCAAGGATGCAGCTTGATTGGTCAGTTAATGCTTTCCAACATGGTAGCATCTCAAGATGTCTGAGCAATTAGACTAAGCATAAAATTAATTATCTTGTATGCTATTTCCTGTAGAAGATATTCTATCCTAGTAGATATATCTGGAGGAAAAAGTCCTATTAACATTGATAAACATTCTCCTCCACCTTTCCATAACCTTGGTGGCAAGTTACACGCATCTTTTATTTGCTGAATGCAGACTTGGCTTTAGAAAGTGTGTATTTTAGCTCTTCAGAAATAAAACTAATGGGTATAATTTTCATTTTTGCCAGGGACCACTTGTATCTATTTGGGGATAGATCCTCAGCTGGTGCTCATTCTCAAAGCATGACTGCAGCCAGTGGAGCTTGGATGCCTCACACCTTCCCATGGTTTATTCTCTGGTGTTTCATGGCCCTATTGAGTAAATGCAAATTTACACCCAATCATTGTGCAGGGCCTGAGCTGGAATGAGAAACAGGCCTAATTAAGTTTTGTAAGTGAAATAATTATAAAGGTCTTGCTCATTTTCACTATAAAAATATTCCAGCTGAAAGGATTATATCCACAAATGCTATTTATAATTAGCTATTTCACTTGATTCACCCACAAACAGAATGTAAATCACGTTTTGCTCTGCTAAAAGGTGAGGAAAAGGGAAAGTGTCTCTGAGTAATTTATACTGCATTGTGTGGTTAGCAAAAACACAGGTTTATGCAAATAGGGGTGCGTTGAGGTCTGTGTATTTTACTTGTGAAGGTACTTGATTTCAACTGGACTCCATTGGGCAGAGGAGTAGGGAAAAAGGATCAATTGCTCATCCCTTGTAGTGCAGCTCCTGGAGCTCCTGGGCTCCAGGAACAGGGTTGAATGGTGAACGTGTTCCCCCATCAAGTGGCTCTTAGAGCCAGCCTGGCCTCACAGCAGGTGTTGGTAAGTGGGAAATGTATTTATTGCAGTCAGTCTGGAGATCTGACTTCATCTTGAAGTTCTTTTCCAACCTCAATGATTCCCTGCAGGCTACAGAGTTTTGGCTGGCTTGAGCTGCTGGAAGATGCTGCAGCTGACAGATGGGATGTTTCTGACCCATCCTTGGCTGCACCAAGTGTCTTCTCTTAGGGAAAGGCAGGGAATCCCATTCAGAAATGTTCCTAAGGAACTGTAAAAAAAAATGAAACAAAAGGAAATGTTTTTGGTTTGATCCATGAGCTTGAACCTTTCCATGGGCATGTGGTCAGTAAAGCTGGCACAACAAAGGAGCATGGTTTCATTCAGTGATTTAATTTTATATGTTAACTATAAAAATATACTGTGCTCAGCTTAAATTACCTGCCTTTTAAATTCAATTTTTGCTATACTTGAGGTATTTATCCTTTGGTTATTCCAGGTACTGGATAACTGAATCTTCAATTTACATTTGAAAAGGAAATATTTTCATTACTGTGGTGATTAGGAGCTCCAGCTAAGGGTTAGCCTCTGCTTTTGCTAGATACTGTACAATCATAGCTCAGAAAGATGACACCTGCCTTAAATGCCTCATAATCCAATAGGAAGACAAAGAAAATATATGTATCTAATTACAAGGGAAGGTCTGATGAGCAGAGGCCCAGGAAGGCAATAACCAAGTGGCAGCTTGCATGGGGCTGTCATTAAACTCTCCCCTGTGGAGAGGAGAAGGTGAGTTGTGCTTCCAGTTCTGATTGAACAGATTTCCAAAATTAAGAAAATTTAAAATTAAAGGCCATCTGCTGGTAGATTAGGTAAATAAAAATACACCATAATTGGATTTGGTGCTCATTTCAGCCGTCTGGGTTACAAATGATAGGGAAAAGGTCACATTCCCTCAGGCTATCTGAAGTGGAGTGAATATATTGTCTCATCTTTTCATGACCCCTAGGTTAAAATGTAATATCAATTTCACTGTTGTCTTTTTTTAGTGGTGGAAAATCTCACTTGTGATGCTGTGAGCAGCACAGCATCCTCGGTGCTGCCTGGACCCCTGCCAGAGGGCTGCGTGTTTGTATCTCTGCCAGCCGTGTTTGGAAACAAGTAGATTTTTAAATGACAGGACAAATCAGCTGGGCTGGAGGCTTCCAGCTCAAGTAATTACAGTTCTGTAATCTCCTGTTCCAAACTTGGTGTTGCAGACACCAGCCTCCAGGTGTTGGGGGAACAGTGGAAGCGAAGCTAGCACAGCTGGAGCCTGACTGGAGAGGTCCTGTGGCAGCTCTGCAGTGGGGTGAGCAGGAGGGGAGGGGAAGGACAGGAAAATCAGAGGGAAAACACTTCCCAGGCAGGAGGTGCCTCAGGCTGAGCAATCAGAGGATGTGATGCAGTCTTAAGCTGCATCAAGGGAAATACAGGCTAGATATCAGGAAAATGTTTTTTACAGAAAGGGGAATAAAGTATTGGAATGGTCTACCTAGGGAGGTGGTGGATTCACCATCTCTGGATGTGTTTAAAAAAAGACTGGATGTGGGACTCGGTGCCATGGTTTACTTGAGGTTAGGGTTGGGTTGGACTTGATGATCCTGGAGGTCTCTTCCATCCTAATGATTCTGATTCTGAAAACCATAGCTGTGATTAGTGTAATTTTGACTGTCCTTCAATCAGTTGTTGCCCAGAAGAGCTGTGTCCCATCCTTGGAAGTGTTTGTTCAAGGCCAGGCTGGATGGGGCTTGGAGAAATCTGGATAGTGGAAGGTGTCCCTGCCTGTGGCAGGGGCTGAAGGTCCCCTCCAACCCAAACCACTCTGTGATTCTGTGATAATTGGGAGGCCCTAAAGAGTCACATGGTGTGAGGCAGAGATGAGGAATGTAATGAACTATTTTCAAATGTGAAAATCCCCCCCATCTGGAATATTTGTATCTACTTTCCCGTGATACCAGAAGGACACCTGGATTAAGAAAACACAAGTTGGTGGAACATGAATGATGTTTAAGTCATATGCACTCAGTTTAAAGCAAGAATTAAATTTGGAAACTAAAATAACTGTATTTTTAGACAGAGATTAGGAGCCAAGACAGTCCAAAGGAAGAGAAAGATGTTGCATAATTGTATCTACAAAATTCCCTCAAATGAAAATGTGACTATGTGGAGGGCATTGAGGATGGACTTTTAGTTCTTTCAGTAATTTCTTTCGAGGTTTTTTCTAGAAGTACTTCTTTTCAGTTTGGAATAATAACACATTAAAATCAATTATTCTGTAAAAATGTAATTACAGAAATTAGTATTTCGGTGTGAAACTACACAGGTGTTAGGACTTTCAAGCTGATTTATCACAGGTAGGTGGTCTTTTTCCCCCTCCTCTTGCTAGTGGGATACACATGCTGACTTGAATGTGGAGTTTTTGGGCGCCCAAATACTTAGCTTCAGCCAACACAAACATGCCTCTGGGCTGGGTAAAGCAAAGCCAAGGATTTCTTGGAGCACTGAAACAAATCCATGTGAATTCAGTCTGTGTTCAAGGAAACAAAGCCCATGAAGATAAATAGGGCTAATCCCACCACAGCCTGCAAACAAACACTGCTGTTCAAACCTGAGACAGATAACACAAACAACCCTGGGAAAGCAGTTTGGAGAGTATCAAATCATATGACAAAGCCAATATATTGCTCTGTGACTTCAATTAGAGACTTGCTGCTGTATAATTAAGTTTCTGACGACACTGTATTTAAAGTCATGTCAGTCCTTTCATTTATAAATACTTCTCTGCAGGTGCTTGAGCTCCCAGCTGGAATCTGTTTTTCTAGGATCTAATCCTAGAAGTGGAGGGGTTTTTTTCCCTTCATTTCAATTTTGAGTGGAAAAAAAAATCTCTCTGAAGAGCTAAGGTACACGGGAGGGAAAATATTTGAGTATTCTCAGTATGTTTTAGTTCTGCTGTAGGTCCCAGATGCAGACATGTATATTTTATTATCAGCATAACATATGTGTCCCCATGGTTGCACATTTCTGTAAATCAAGAGTAATCAGACCTGGAACCTGTCCTCTCTGATGTATTTTATACTTTACAAAAGTTGCAAAGGACATTAGCTCACCTATTTTTTTCCCCTTTCCTCTATTTATACTTCTTTCCTAGAGGATCCATGCACACAGATCAAAATATCTCTGTTTCTCCTGCACTCTTTGAGGGTTCCCAAAGTGATCCCCCAGTTTGGGGGGTTTGCTGCTGAGGCAGCCCCTCTCCCACAGCAGGCAGACTCTGCTGCTGGGATGGGTTTGTTTGCTTGGGCACAGTCAGGATGTGCAGAATCAGGGCTGGAGTGTGCCTGGCTGTTCCACGGTGTGACAGAGACACTGAGTGGTGCTAAATCTCCTCAAGTCTCAGCACATGAAGCAGAGTGTGGAGGGGACTGGGGAGCAGCCCCCTATGGACAACAGTTCATACTCTCATCTTCTGGTGTGCTCAGAGCTGAGAAGATCCCAACCCAAGCTGGCTGCCAGTGCCAGCCACAATGACTATCCATGGCTTTTCATGCCAACTTTTGTGCTTCATAAATAAATAAAAGCAGAAAATGAAATGGAGAGAAGAGCATCACCTTTGGACCCTGCTTTGCTCTGCACCCTAAAGCAGACACAGCAAATTGAAATTTTCACCTTCAGCTCATCCCCATCGTACAGGAGTGAGGGATGCTGCCTGAAGCTGAGATGAGTGTGGCCAGGGACTACTCTTCTGCAGGGGTCACATTCCCCAAACCAGCACAACCTCTGCTCTCATTAGGCTCCTTGGCTCAGCAGTGGCTTTGTCAGGCACAGGAGTTCATAGGATGGAATGTGGAATGGTGAGGGGCAGCCCTGTCCATCCTCAACCTTGTCCTGAGAAGTCACTGCCCATGGCAGGGGAAACAGTTAAATTAGTTGATTTTCTTCTAAATAGCTTAAAAAAGCACTCAAGCTGCTGGTCATTACAGTATGGTTGGAGCCAGATGAGGGTGCCTGCAGGTGCTTTAGGTCACTGTATTTTCTGTGTTGATTGAGATGGTGTGGAGCCCTGAAGGACAGGACATCTACACAGCCCCCTGGGGTAAGAAGGGCTCTCAGTGCATTTCTACCAGAGGGGTGGTGGATACAGGCCCTCCTTTATTCCAAATGATATTTTCTCCATCAAATCCAACAGACATAAATAATGACACCCACTGAGCTGCAGAACCATGTGTGTGCACTTCCTGAGGACTGAGCCATTTGATTCAGTGTGGAATTCCTGAATGGATAGCTGAACTCCTAAGTCCATTAAGCAAGGCAATTTACAGAGTTCTCAAGCTTTGCCCATGGAAACACATTAACACAGTTTCCCATTTGGCTTGTCGAAAAGTCATTATTCTATATACAAAAAGGGGAAGAAAAGTAATATTGTTTTTCAGTGTTTGTTTGTTGCATTGAGTGGTGAAACCTTTGACAATATTGAAGGGAAGATGGAGAGGAATGCCATATTCCTGTGTTAGGAGTGGTCTCACCCACCCACATCTATCCAGGCAGCAGTTGCTGCTTCCTTTGAAATCTACATTTTAGTGTTTTAGACATGATCTAGCAAATGAAAAACGAAGGTAATCCTTGGAGCGGACCAGGGAGATGTACTTTGACATACCTGACTGCTCCCAAAATCACCAAAATATACATGAGGAAAAATGGCAAATTGTCTCTGGTGCCATCTCTGATAATTTGCCACCTCCAAGGAGATCTTTAAGATGATTGATCACTTGCAATTAGATCAGTTGTGTTTCGGGGTGTGGGTTTAGTTTGGGTTTTTTTTCCTCTTTATATGCTGGCTTCCACCAACTCCCTGCCCCTGAACAAGCATATATCTCCTTTAGGTGTGAGAGGAGGGATGTATTTGAGGGTAAGAGATATTATGAAAAGAGAGTTTTGTCTGGGGTTGGGAGTACTTAGTCTCCCTGAGTCTTTGTTTCCCCTCTGTAAGTTGAGCAGTTGCTTGTGACATCCAGTTTCTTGCTTGTGACTTTGGCTCTCAATGGGTTCTGTGAACAGAGCACAGGTACTGACTGGATAGTTCTGGGGGTGTAATTTGTTTCCTGAAAGTATTGGCTAGCAACTTTTTCATTCTAATTTTGAAGAGAAGTGGAATTTATCAGTAGTTAATGCCCTTTGTCTTGGAGAGGCAGCCCGTGTAATCTTGCTGTTCTATTTAATGCATTAACAGCATTTTACTTTCTGTCAGGGAGATGCTGCCGAAGGCAGGGACAGTTGTGGAAGGGGATACCAAAGTAAACAGGACACATTATTCAAGTACATGAGTAATTTCAGCCTTACCTTGCTCCTCTGTGTTTCCAGCAGAAAACACTTTCAGCACATCAATATTGGGAATTAGCAACAAATCTTGTGTCAGTGACTGAGGGACAGAACTCCACTTGGGTGCAAGCAAGAAGTGGTTTATTCTGAAGTAATTTGTTGTTAAGTTGTCTATTGTTTCCAAAGCTCAGTTTATATACTCTTACAACTTTAGGTAAAATTTTCCTCTGCCAAGCAATAATCACATTATTAATGTTTCTTAGCAATATTGCTTAACCACAACCTTGCAGGTGCAGTCTTATGTTACTTCCTTAAAAAAAGTACCACATTCCTTTTTGCTTCCTCCCTTACATTTCTATTTGCTGTTCCAAGGTTTCTGACCTGCCAAGGCCAAGATGTCTACACTATCCATCATCTCCATAGTACTCTCTGCTCCACTGCCCAGATACCTCCCCATAATCTTGCTCATCTGCCAAAGCTAGCTAAGAAAACACTGTGTATTTTCTCAGGCCCCAGTGAGAAATTCACTTGATAATGACAGAATGAGGAGGACCTTTTTCCTTTTAGTGGTGACAGTATATCCAGGGAGATCTACCTAAAGTCAGTGTTGTATAAAAATCAGTAATTTGGGCAATAAAGTGTCTCTATTCTGAGTTAATTGCTGCTAATCTCTCAATTCTTCTGGCTTCTATTTTGTGGTTTTTTATTATTAGTTACTAATATGCCTTTATATGAGTAACAGGGATATGTAGGTTTGAGTAATTTTGTTCTGACTTAGGAAGATGCTTCCCCAGCTCCCTTTGACAGGAATTTGTATTTTGTAGGTGGGAAGTCCTTATTTCTGTTGACTTCAATGGTAATTTTTTTATCAGTTTTCTGCTTTTTTCTATCAGGTTGCAATAATCTGTCTTGCTGGTTTTGCTTTACTTAATAGTCTCTAGAAAATTGCTCTACCTGGCAGGTGCAGCTGAAGCCTTATGGGTAGTCAATTAGAGGGTGGGTTGTAGTCTTCTTACAGAAATGTGTTTTAAATACCAATTTCAGCTAAAGTAGCTTTCTATTGCATTTTTTGCCTATGGCACAGCACCCAGCTGTAGTGGTTCATTTTGCTTCTATGCACTAATTGCTATCTGCTGGCCAAAATTTTGACAGTTTATTTGAACAAGATAATGTGCAAAAGAGTAGGAAAGAAAGGAAAGTACAGATAGGCCATCCCTGCAAAAAGAGGTGCATTTGCAGGAGAAACTTACTTCAAGCCTATTTAGAGGTCTGACAGTTGAAAGATGACATATTTGTACACATACAGGGAGAAATGGCCTTTAAAAGTAGCGGACACTTTTTATCATTATTGCTTCCATCAATACAAATAAAAAAACCTTTAAAGATAGTTCCACAGCACACAGGTAACTGCAGCTCAGTGCCAGGAGGCAGATTTGTACTGAAATGCTTGAAAACTCGTAAGGAAAAATTAGGCAGAAAAGAAAATTGGAAAACAGCATTAAAGTTAACTCCAGAAGATTCACACATGTTAGTGTGAAAGAAGAATCATGGGATGATTTGGGAAGGGCCTTTAAAGACCACCTAATTCCAACTCCCTGCCACCGACAAGGACACCAAAAAGCATAGAAACAAGTTCATTAATTCAAACCAGAACAGTGGTGAGGAAAATGCCCAGACCATGTATTTCAATGTGACTGTGAACAGTCGGTGTGTGCCAGCATGTGTGTGCTCACAGCTGTCTCTGAGTGATCCTCAGGCTCATAGAGATAATTTGAGAAGAGTTACTTGGGTGCATGGTTTTCTTTGTTCTTTCCTTCTTTTTTTCATGTTTTCTCAATTCTCAAAAAAACCAAACGACCTTTAGAAAGGAGGAAATTGAAGGTTCTTCATGTTTTTTACCTTGCCCTGTGGTGCTCTCTCAGAATAGTCAATGTAGATTTTCAGGCTTAGTCTGGACCTTAGTAGACCTTCAGACCTGGAGGGATTGTCCATTTTTACCCATCAGTAGAAGTGATGCAGGATAGAAAGCTGTTTCTCCTAAGTTATCTCACTACACAAAAACCTCATTGGTGTTCCTCTTCAAAACTGTCTGAATTTCCCCAGCTTTCTGGAGAGATTTAGGGTTCCTGTGCCTTTCCCAAGGCTCACAATTCATCATGGGCTTAATGGTGCTTTCAGGCTTGCAATGCAAGGTGAGGCTTGCAGGATCACTGTCTCTGGAGGTCACAGACTGAAGGTCGGGCAAGCACCTCTCTGTAACGTGCTTTACAGAAAGCAGGATGTTATTTCCTAAATTATCTTGTATGACTTGACACCCGGCTGCAGAGTTTGTCCATGGCTGAGCTGCTGCAGTGTGTGATAACCAACACGATGTGAAGGCTCTGCAATTCGTGCTGATGATTCACAGCAGATCATTTGATATTTAGGGCTCTCTTCATTAATAAGTTATGCTCCATTTACCTTGTTTTCCGTGGGATTTATGAGTCAAAAGTGCAGAGTGCACCAAAAACGATCCATTTGTCAAATTCCTCTTCTCTCTGTATGATTGGCTAACCCATCACTGCAGCCCCCAGGGGCACATTGCACAAAAGGTGTGTCCCGCATGAGAGAGCAAAGTGGCCTTAGGAGGGAAAACAAGAATTCAGCTTTTGTTTGAGTCTGCAAGTTGCCCCAGTTGGTGTCTTTGAGCTGTGTGGGCAGGAAATTTCTCAAGCCAATTTGTTTTCTTGTTTCCTGCATGCATAGCCCAGGGGTTATGACTGCAGAGGAGGTGCTCTGCTCATCCACATGTCCCACCCAGTGCCACCATGGCTAGAGTGGAGAGGGAATGGAGGGAGGAAAAGGCTGTTCTGATGATGTAGACATGGGTTTAGTGAGATGGGGAGGCTATATAAAATCAAAAGAAATGCCCTTTGCTTGTAAAATACATGAAAATGTCTGCAGACCACAGCATCTCTAGCTGGCACCTAAACAAGAGCATTATTTCCTTTGTTAATGTCCTTTTTAGTTAAGCACATAAATACTTACATGTTGGCACAATTACTTACACATTGACATAAGCTAGAGAAGCAGTTTAAGAGCTATGAAGACGACAGAATAACCATTGCATATATCCTTTCAATTTCCCACCACCTAATGGGCAAAGCCCTAAGCAGAAGAAAAAGAAATAATAATTAGAGCGTACTGCTTTACAGGATGAATTGTGAAAATGTCTCCAGTGCTGTCGGCAGTGTAGTGTGAAGATACAACAGCTTTAAATGACCTGTCTAGCTGGTAAAGCAGGGAGACTAATGTAGATTAATTCACTGTTTTTAGCACTTGGAACCTTGTTTAAAGCTGCTGTTGGTATCTACAGATCCCCACAATATCCTGCAACCCTGCCAGACTTCCTTCTTTCCCTGGGTTGCTTGGTGAATAATCATTCACCATTGTGGGTATCTGGCACATGGTCTTGGCTGACTTTGGGAGAATAGAGGGTGAGGAAAGAGGAATTTAGATATGAAAAATAAAACTTGATTTCATGTGATATGAAAACTTAATTTCATATGCAAACTGCTAAATTCTGCATGTTGGGGAGCTGGTTTTTACTCTTTTCCAGAGAGTGAAAATGTGTTGGATTTCCAAATGTCTTGAATACAAACTCAGAATATTTTATAACAGACCAGATGTTTTGGTTTATGGTAAAAGGAACAATGGAAGCAAGCAGTTGGAATTCATCTACAAGTGACAACTTATGAGAAAATCTCTGTTAAAAAATATCTCATCCAACACTGCTTGCTGCCTGCTGGACAGGCTTGTGCTTCACAAAGCAGCACAAAGAGATGGGACAGAACCCTGGAAGACCCTGGTAATTGCTCCTGGCTTCCTCTGTTGGATAGACCTATCATTCCACATAATTAAAAACATTTAAAAATGTCTTTAAGCTTTGAAGCTGAGTCAGGAGAGGCAAGACATGCTCTTGGGGCTCCAAAAACCTTTGTTTGTTTTCCACAGAGCCCGAGAGGTTTCTTCTGTTGCAGTTGGGGTGCATTGGTGGGTGGCTTGGACAGAAGGTGGTGAGGATGGCCGTTACTTTAGATAAGTCCTGGCTGTTGTGTTGAATTTGGGTGAACTTGTGTGCTTCATATGACAGAACTGCAAACTGATGTTGGCTGCAGCTTTGGCTTCCCCACACTCCTGTGAGCGGAGAGCAGGCAAAGCAATCAGGCAGATTGGGAAGGGGAAATCCAGCCTTCCTGGCATGTGGGCAAAACTGAGGTATGATTTATTATGAACTTCAGCTCTGTGCACAAAGAATGCTTCTTTTGGTATCAAGCCAGCTGAGGATGTGCTCAGCTTCCTCCAAAAAGGGAGGTTCCAGGCTGAGCCTCTCCAGAGCTACTACAGGACTGCTGAGCTCATGTCTCAGCGCACCTTCCTGCAACAGGGCTTGTGATTGCAGGTGCAGAGCTCAGAAAGAGCAAAGCTTGGTTTTTAGAATAGAGGGTAACTCCTGATGGAAGCTTAAAAGAAGAAAAAATAATCTCCATAATTTGTCTTAATTGCTGTAGTACTTAAAGAGAAAAAAATCCTGTGCGTGTGCGTCGACGCAAGAAAAATGTATTTGGATTTGTTTTGGAGGTCATGAGTATTAGAGCTTGTATGACTGTAATTTCTGCTGGGAATCAAGTCTAATAGCAATGTAATTTAAATGAAATATATAGCCAGAACCTGTGTCTCAGTTCCACTGAAGTTAATGGTAAAACTCCAGTGTTGTCAGCAGGGACAGGATTTGCTGCCTGGAGAAATGTTTTATTATTAAAAGTTTATTAACACTTCATGTGGAAGGGCTATCTTTCTGTGCCCTGTTATGTCTGTGTAGGTGTAAGAGGTGAAGAACTAAAGAGCAGAAATAATGCACCAAACATTCCTTCTAGCCTGAAATTCTCCACACAGTCTTGTATTAAAGGATTGTATTGAAAACATTTGGCAAACAGATTAAAATGCAGTTCTTTTAGACAAAGAGTCCTTGGAGCAGGGTATAAAGAAGAGCTGTAATGGATTTTTATCCCCTTGAATTTTGCAGTGTAATAACTCCTACTGAATTACAAAAGGCCACCTGCACAAACTATGAGGAATTTTACTTGTTAATTTTCCATCTTTTGTCATTGTTCCTATGGGATTGGATCTTCACACATCTGATGACTCTTTTCCTTCTCTTGCTCCTATCTGCCTGAGATTAATCTCACTATATTTTTTGTGCACATTTTGAAATATCTCACACTTCCTCAAACTTAAAATAAACTTTTGGGCCCTAAAAAGCATACTTTATGACTAACTCATACCAGAAGTGCCACACGTCATTTTTTTTCATCCACTTGTACTTCATAGCATTTTTTAATTATCTTACTGTCCTTTGTAAGCTCTACTGCAGTTATGGGTACTGTCCTGTGACATCACTTTTGGAGATTGTTAATCTTATAATTAATTCCCACCATAATCTCAATTAAATGTGTGGACAACTTAGCTTGGTGCTCCTGTCAATGGGAAATGGATGGTCTGTGTTGTGACTGAAAGTGCATCACCTGCACATGGAGCTGTCATCTGCTTTTCTAACCTTGGATAAAGGTGCCCTGCATGGAAAGGAGAACTCCTGGCACAAGCAGAAATATTCTGGTTGTCTTGGTTTCAGACCAGCTTTGCTGCCAGACTGTGGGATTTGTGGGCAGTTTATGCACGCAGATGAGAGTAAATTGGAGTTACTCTCTTAAAGGATTTCAGCAGCTCTCCCTGGGTGCTTTTCTGGATCTTTAGGAAGTTAAATACATTTTTCAACCTGGCTGTTTGCTTTGAGAAGTGGCTGGCTGCTTAAACACAGAGCTAGGATATCCCTGGGTACATCCATGGACAATATTCGTGACTTTTGGTGGCTGAGGGCTGTCCTGGTGATTCTATGACTTGTGTTGGGTTGGTGAGATCAGGCTGCTTGTTTGTGGGATGATGTTACCAACCAACACCCCAAAGACCACCAGGACCTAAAGAGAACTTGAAAATTCCCTGTACAGCTCTTCATCTATGTTAGAGCCTGGGGAGAGACAAATTTATTAGTACTTCAGAACATTTTTCTTGTTAATATTTCATACAAGTAAGTTCCTGAAAGGCTTGAAAGGAGTTCTGAAAAATTACTGAGTATTAGTTCTTAACACTATTGACAGTGGCAGAAAATTCAGAGTACTGAGCACTTGGAAGGACCTGCCAAGATAAAAAGGCTGTGATTATGGGGGTGGATATTTTTGATTTATCTCTGGAGCAAGCCAAAGTGTTGTAAGGCTGTATGACTTGTGAGGAAGCACTCCTTCTTATAAGCATTTGTGGAAGAAAAGCCTGCTCCTAATCAGTGTTGAAGTCTGCCTAATTTGAAAGCAGATATTATGAAATCAAATCTGAAATGACAGCTGTGTCCACAGCTGCTGTGTAGCAGGTTGTAACCTTTGTTGATGTCTTGAAAAACAGAGCAGTAGTTGATTCGTAGCTGTCAGTTCTGCTTTCTTCTTTTTGGCTGCATGGTGAGATTTCCATTAGCTGCACTATTTTCTTTTAAAATTGTTCTGACTGGAAGATTTATTCTGCTGCTTCCTAAGATTTCTTATTCTGCTTCTTCCATCCTATTCTGCTGGTTCTTCTATTTTGTCATGTAGCTCTGCTGAAATAATTTTAATTGAGAGCCATATTTATAAACTTGACATCATGCAGGATCGGGGCTGGGGAAAACTTATTTCCTTGGGCTTTGTGGACCACCTGAAGTGTGAAGCTGAAGAACAAACTGGGCTGTTTCTCAGGTGTGGTGCTGCAGCTCCCAGGCCAAGCATCACTTATCACTTATCTCCAAGAAAAGCAAGTTGAAGCTGCTAATTTAGCTGCCACCTAAAAGGCACAAAGATTTAGGAAATGGGATGCGGGGAGAGGAACATTTGAAGCAATAGAAAGCACTTGAGATCTGCTTCGTGCATAGTTAAACGTCTTACATATTTACATTTGAAAAAAGCAGCCACCCCAGGTAAGGCCTTTTGCCAGAGACTGTTTTAACAGCTTTGAAGTCCAATTCATATTTTCTTTTGCAATTTTTTTCCCCCCTGAAAGCTCCATTGTGAGGGCCTGGAAGCAAACAAGCATTATCCACAATGTTTCATTTTAATTCAAATTAGTCCCAAAGTCTTCATGCTTCTATAGCTACCAACTTGGTGAGTTAATGGCATGTTCAATAAATAAAAAAAAAAGAGGGAAAATAGCGCCTGAGTCTTTAAAAATAAAACCCCACAGATCCACAACCAGAAACAAAAACCAAACACAAAAACCTCAAAATCCTCCCAAACCAAACAAATCCAAAATCCACCAACAAAAAGACCCCCATCCAAAATACCTGCTTTTCACTTGGAGGTTGATTGTAGGTGCTGAATATAGACTGGGCTCCTCCAGGAAGCCCCAAAAGCATTATGAATTCTCTGCTGTCTTGAGGAAGTCTCTGAAAGGGATGTATCCAGCTGAGATATGGACTGTAGAAGACTGGTCATATAAACTTAATAAGACTTTTTTGTCCCACAATTTAATTTTTAAATACGATCTATAAACATTATAGCTTTACTTAGCATTTAATGAGCTTGGCTGGAACAATAGACTGAGGCTTAAGAGACACCATGAATTAAACCTGTTTTCCTATTTTGATCCTTTTCTCCCTGTGTTGCTGCTTGGGAAGGACCAATATTCAATGGCAAATAATTTGCCATATCTAAATTGTGAGGTTTCAAGTAGCAGCAGTAGCTAGCCATTTATTAATCAAGCATTAGTTATGGTAGTTAAACATTTAGAGGTAATAAAATGCAAATGTGCTTTCAACACAAGTTGTGGTTCTTAAAAAATAAGAAATTACTTTAAAAAATTGTTGCAGTAAGGTTATGGCCAATATTAATTGCTGAATTTATTTCCTATAGCAGACACTTCTTATACTAAATGGTAGCTTAAGAAATTGTTTTTATTAGCACATACAACATGGCTTAAATTGTCTGATCTGCAAGGTAAAACATGAAATCTTTCCTGGAAGCATCTCATTTTTAGCTTCTTGCTAGTGCAGCTGTTTTAAAAGGTGGTAGGCAAGTTGACCCTGTTCCTCATCTAGAGAATGTATGAGCACAAAATAAAGTTTGCTGGGCTCTAAAGATTGCTCTGCTGTGAAATGGGAAGTGAGACCACAAATATGGCCTTTCAGGTCAGGATTTGGTGTCCGTCTTCAAGCAGGAAGGAGATGCCATCTGTGAATATTAGCAGGTTTTGTGGATGTAGGAGAGGATTTGCCAAATGCTGAGGAAGGCGAGTTATTCTTCACCTGTTTGCCCATCTCTCTTTCTTGCATGCATAATACCACGCTGGCAGGGTAAACGCATCTCGTTAAAACAAAAACGTAATTATATTTTTGGTAAGTAAACCTAAATAAAATTTAATTGGGAAATATTGTAAATAGAACCATCAGGCGTGATACATAACCATAAAGCACATCTTTGGAAAGCAGAAAATGAGCATATGTGATCTCAGCTGGTTAGGTAGGAATGGCCATTTAGGAACCTGGCGTCCCTTGGCAGTCTGTTATGGAGAACATGAGAAGCAGCTGCTTTCCCCCTTGATGTTAAAGAATTTTGCTGAAGGGGTGCATTATCATGAAAACTTTTCTTCTCTATCCAACTGACTTGGAAACAGTGGAGAGAGCTGTGTGTCAGGGGAGGTTCAGATTGAATATTAGATTTTTTTTCTCACTAGAAGAGTGATTGGCATTCAAATGAGTTGCCCAGGAGTCACAATCTTTGTTCAACAGGAGTCTGGATGTGGCACTTGGGGTACGGTTTAGGTGTGATTATGGTAGGGTTGGGGTGATGGTTGGACTAGATCTTCCTGGAGGTCTCTTCCAACCCTGGTGGCTCTGGGATTGTGTCCATACCTGCTGCACCATGGGAGAGATCCCCATGGTGTTGTTACCAGGCTTGGGCTGGTGGAGCCCCAAAACACGACTAAGGTGCTGAGTCTTGGGCTGGCAGAGCAGCTGTGCTGGATCTGACATTTTTTGGAGGTTACAGCAGGAATATGGCCACAGTCATCAGCTACACTCCTCCTTGTGGAGGATTTAGGATGTAAAAAATTGCAGTGATAACATAAGAGTGGAAGGAAACCTCCAAGGTGAGGATGCTGAAAGCCCAATGCTTCTGCTGAGCACCTGCATCCACTGCTGACTGGAGTTTCTCTTTCATAGTGTATCAGAATACATTAAACAGATTTTATAGGCTAATCTATACTTTTGATTGGCTTTAATGATCTTTGCAGTCTGTTATTTATACATGGCATTATTACACAGCGAGCATTGTAATGCATGAGGTCATTACTGCACTGGCTTTACAGCCTTGTTGGTTCTGCTGCTGAGCAAACCTGTCATGTGTGTTCCTGGAGATGTGCCTTGCCTCAGGATGAGTCTCCTCTGATGATAGAGGCAAGAAAAAAGTAGTAATGGTAAATCTAAAATTCCTCAGGAAGTGAAGGGGTGGCAGCTGTCTGATGAGATCCTATTTGTCCCCATCCTGGTGGAGTTGGACCTTTATTGACTTGCTCCTGGAGAGGATTGAGTGGGCAACACGACTAGACAAAATAATTTCTAATGATAACTTCTTAATTCCTAGATAAAAAAATGTAAAATCCCTCAGGAGATTTGCATAAAGCTTTATAGCTCCTTTATATTTTTTTCTGGACTTTCACCATAAATCTGGGAGAAAGGCAAGTAACTGTGCAATGCTGCTTTCCATGGCCAGGTTTTGCAGGGTGGACTAAGGCTCATCACAGATAACAGGTGTGCTTTAGAAGAAGGATGAACAATGCAGAAGGAATATTGAACTTTCCTTTATATCCTGTCTGTGTTGCAACAGCTTTTTACATCAGCTCCATTCTCTGCCATAGTTCCCATGAGTTTCCCTTTGCTACCTTGTACTGCTGGACTGGGATTTGTCCTGTTATTGAAAGTAGCAAAAATAGCCTGAATTATGTTTTATCACTAAGTCTAATTTTTTTTTTTTTCTCAGAAAGGTCCGTTTCAGAGACTCCTGCTTTGGTTTGTGCTGCAGAAATTGTTCCCCTGCTGCAGAGTGGGTTTTTAACACCAGCTAAACAAAGCCACCTGATGGAGGAAGGTAACTAAAATGACTAATGCAAAAACTTGAGCAAAAGGCATTTCAGCTACATAGTGTTTCAGCAAGGCAGACAAGGCTGAGTGACTGAGAAGTGGAGGATTTTATGCCAAAGAAGAATATATAAGTGCAAACATAATATATCTTCAAGCTGACTCATAGAACGCTTGCATTAATATACAGGGGCAAATTAATATTTGTAGAATAGTAGAATATCCTGAGTTGAAAGGATCAAAAAAGGATCATCAGCTTCTGGTCTGCACAGGACAAAACTATCCAATTTATCTTATCCAATTTTGGACAAGAACTGTAATTGATGTCCAGGTGTTGAACACCAGGACTTGGGGTGTTGGGGGCTGGGGAGCTGGTGAGCATTCAGGAAAGTGGGTGTCTCTGTGGGGCTTGGGCAGGGAGACTGGTCCTGTCTGTTTGTGGGGCTGGGTTTAAAGGAAGGGGGTACTCCCTGTCCAACATGGGATGTTCATGCTGAGTCCACTGCCAGTGTGTGCAGGGCAGTGCTGGGGCTCACTTTGATGGTGATTTGGTCTCAGAGGGACCTTAAACTTCATCCAGTTCCAAACCCCTGCCATGGGCAGGGACACCTTCTACTAGACCCCATTGCTTCAGGCCCTATCCAACCTGGCCTTGGACACTGCCAGGGATGGGACAGCCACAGCTGTCTTCTCTGGGCACCCTGAGCCAGGACCTCCCCACCTGAATTCCTTCCTGACACTCAGGGCAACCCTGACCTCCGTCGGTGTGAAGCCATTCCTTGTTCTGTCACTGTCTGCCCTTGTCAAAAGCCCCTCCCCATCTCTCTTATACCCTTTTAGGCACTGGAAAGATGTCTGTGCCATTGAGGTAGTTTTGATACAGTCCAACTAATTTCTGAATGGTTCTGTTTTGTCCCTCAGCTGTGATTTCTACACCCTCACAGGTTCTCTGCACTTATTAAGGGTGTTGCTCACTGTGGAAGCAGTGGATTATTTATAGCAGATATTTCAGGGATAAGCATTTGGCAAAAAGGGATACTTTTTGTGTCCTTTCCTGATGTGGGGGTCTGACAACATCTTCCTGTTATAATTGCTGAACAAATTAATGTTTTGAAACTCCACTGAGTGCTCAAGAAGCCTAATAGAGGTAGATAATTGCTCACTTGGATCCACTTTCTTTTTTTTTTTCTGTCCTATAGATTAGTCCAAGATGAATTTTCTGTCAAGGACTGGAACCAGCCAGAACCTGAAATTTTCTTTTGGTTGTAATTTTTTTTTTCGTTTCAAGACAGCTAGAACTGAAATGAAAGGATGCAATTATGTGATGAAAGACAAATACTAAAGAAAAGTATGTGAATTATTCACAACTTCTTTATTATTTCAATAAGATCATGTTATTACCTTTCTATATTTCTGAAATTTTAATATGATGAAATATTTTATTTCAATTACTTGAAAACATATTTAGTACCTTAAACATATATAAGTGGAACTGAGTTAATATTTCAGCATGATACAAAATTTGAAATTGAATTAATTGAAATAACAGATAAAATACAGGGGTTTGTGTTTCAGAACACAGTGAGTGTTGTTCACATTTACATTTGACTTGTTCTGTTGGTCCAGGATGGAGGCATTGCATATATTTTCAGTTTTACAGGAATGGATATTCTTCAGGAGAAGAACTCCATTAAAGTTTGAACTTCTCAGTCTGGTTTTCAGTCCATGACAAGAACAAAAACCTTGATGGGAACATATGGGAAAACAAATGGGGGACAGAACAGAGAGCACAATGGAGCTCAGTGACATCCTGGCCTTGGTGGGATCCAGGCTGTGGGATAAGTGACCACAGAGGTGAGAAGAACTGGGGAAGTGCAGCATATGCAGATATCAAGGTTTTTGAAACTGGAGTTTTGTAAATCTGCCAAGTAATGCAAACAATAGGCTAATTCTGTAACTAGTGGGAAATTCTTGCTTAAGGGTGTGACTGCTTAGAGCTGCAGCTTCTGAGAGCTGCAACAGTGTATAAAACTGAACTGAGAGGAAAATAAACGACTTTTTGCTTGGATTTCAATGACTTCAACTGCGACTTTTTTTTTTTGCTCAGGCCCTTGATTTGCAATGATAGGAAACTGTCCTGTGTTTGTTGTATGTCTGTCCCAAACTAGCAATGTGAGCACTGGGCTGGCAATGTCATAAACGTGGACCAGGTTGAATTTGAGACAGGAGCTGCTTGTTGCATAGGCTGGGCATGAAGAGTTTAAGGTCTTCCCCAGAATCTTAGGATTTTATAGTCCAGAGAAGAACTTGAGGTGTGACCCTTCCCACCAGCAACAGAAGGCTGAACACCAGTGGTCACTGGAACAGCAGAGGCTGGGAGGGGAGCAGACACAGCTTGTCTGCTTGAGGATGGAAAGAGGAAGAGAGAGGGCTGGCATTTGACTGGCATGTAAAGCCTCAGGAAAGCCAGATGATTTAAGGATTCTTGTGGCAGACATTTCGCTCAGCCAGCTCTGAGTTTGTTGTTCTGCCCATAAGCCTCTTGCCTGGACTCCCTGAATCTTGGTAAGATGGGCAAATACAATATTGGGAGTTTAGTGCTGGTGAGAATCTCTGCAGCTCAGATAATGGGGCAATGGGATCCTCTGTGGCATGGGTGAGGGGACAAGGACAGATGTTCCTGGCTGGCAGCAGAACACTGCAGACAGTTATTTAGAGGTCAGTTGTGTACTGATAATGAAATATTGATAAGTTACAGATGGAAATCTTTGGGTAACAGGGGCTGCATGTCCTGGCACTTGCTGTGCTGGGGTGAGTTGAGAGGGTCCCGGGGTGGGTCATGGCTGGGGTCTTACACTGCTCTGCAAAGAGATGCTCTGACTCTGTGCTGGCTGTGTCAGGGACCCAGCTGGTCCTGCAGGCATGAGGTACATGGTGCTGATGCAGCTGGGACAGGAGCTGTGCAC
Source organism: Trochalopteron elliotii (assembly GCA_024734555.1). Taxonomy (NCBI): domain Eukaryota; kingdom Metazoa; phylum Chordata; class Aves; order Passeriformes; family Leiothrichidae; genus Trochalopteron; species Trochalopteron elliotii. The sequence goes on from JANPWX010000391.1 coordinate 2,828,564, forward strand.
TGCTCTGCACCCACACCCCCTGGCTGTGCTCGGGCTGGAACAGGGTGATGCCACATCCACCTGTGCAGTGTTTGGCACCTTACTTCTCCTCTGTGAGGAATGGTAACCATAAACCATCTGTATAAGGAGAGATTTGTAAGGTTTACATTTATTAAGGTTTGTAAAGCATTCTTCTCTGCTGCAAACAGATGCTGGTGCTGGTACACAGGATTATTTTACTTCTGCATCACTTGGGAGAGCTGCTGTGATTTGCTGTTTTCCTGGCTCCTGGGGTATCTGCAAAGACTCTTGGCTGCTTTGCAGTCCCAAATGAGATTTTTCTGCATCCTTAATGCATTGAATTTACTGTAATATAAAGAATATCATGACACCCAGGTGGTTTCATATCAGATTTCATATGAATAGAATTATGGCCAAGCTCAACTTCTAATAAGAAACTGCAACCCACTGCTCTTGCCTTTGTAGTTGTTTGGGATTTTATTGTTTTTGTAATGAAGAGAAATAGCTTGATATAAATGTATATTGAATGTGATCACCAGCAGGAAAAATTTTGCCCTGTATTCCAAGTTTGGCTCAAGACAGAATTTTTTTGGTCTGAATGTGGATGAATTCAGGTTTTTATTTCTGAATAGGATCCAAATGGGAAAGAGGAGAAACCTGAGATCTGAATGTCTGTAGACCCAGGACAAAATGTTTGCAACTGCAGCAAGCAAAGGATGGGCATCAGTGCTGCTCATGGTGGCTGCCAATGCTTTGTGTACAGAGAACAGACTCAGGTCAGGATATTCACCATCCCTAAGGACAGATTTCCACTCACTGGTTGTTTCTGGAAAACTTCCTTCATCTTTGTTGTCAACAATGATTACACAGAGTTCGTAAAAAACTTGTTTATTCCATTTTAGAGACAGGAAAAGAACATTAAATGTTGAGCAGAACTGTGTCACATGTGGAGGGAATGATGTTAAAGCAGAAACTACAGTGGTTTAAAAAAAGGAAAAGAAGTCACACGCAGGACTGAGCCAGTATCTACCAAGACAATTTGAGAGAAGGCAGTGGGAGGAGAAGCCCTGCTTAGCCTATAACTAATGGCTTGGCCAAATTGCTCTGAATTGCCAGGCATGTGACTGACAGCAGAATAAAGCCTAGATATAATCTGCTCAGTTTGGGCCAGAAAGGTTGCATGCTATTTTCTTCCAAATGAAGCTTTCATCTCTGGTTGGTTTTTCGTTTTTGTTTTCCTTTTTATTTAGCACAGCAGCTTTGATGTTGGATTGAGTGGTGCTGAGTAGAGCTGCTCATGCAGGGTGGTCTGGAGACCCCTCCCCACCAGGCTGGCAGGGAGAAACTTGCTTTTATATTTATTTATCTTCTGCAGAATCTGCATTTTCTATGGAAATGAGCTGAAATCTGCTGAGGTAATTTTGTGCTTGGCTATTGATTAAGCCCCTCCTGCTCAGCAGGCATTTGTTGTCCAAACAGTCCTTTTTGTTTCTCCCTGTTGATGATAATGTGGGAAATGTAATCTGTGCACTTATCAGAAAAGAGAGGACTCTTCTTTGTCCGGCCATTGATTTCAGACACAGCTCTCTTGTCCAGCTGTGCCCTTCCTCTAACAGCTCCTGGTGGGTGCCCAGAATGGGCACTGCAGGAGGATATGGAGCTTACATAGCAGCTGTGTGATGTTTTGGATCTTTTTGTTGCTAATGAGAACATTTTTGAGCTGATTGAAATGGGTGTTAATATTGAAAGAGATGCTGTGATGCTGATCTAAGTGTGCAGACAGGTTGTATACTCTGCTGTTCCAGAGGGAAGTTAGTCTTGGATGAAATTATGATTTAAAGCCCAAGTGGGGAGTATGGAAATTTTTAATGTATAATTTAGAATAAAATTTTAATCATAGTAATATATATCCCATTTTGACATTTCCAAAACAAAGGGTTTCTTTATCTCCAAAGGTATGATTTGACAGTAACCTTAATTGGTATACAGATTTTAAATGCGAGGAACTGAAAGAGACATTCTGACTGGAAACCACATTTTTGTTTGTTCTTTGACCGAAGAGAAATCTAGCACATTCACATGATGATTTTTTTTCTTTTTTTTTTTTTTTTTTTTTTTTTTTTTGCATACTTCTGGGTTTTTCTGCCTGAAAACCTCTGCCACAGGTCCGCTTGGTCCCTGTTTCCTGAGTGTCAGGGGAAAAGTACTGCTGCAAGAGAGAGGATGGGAAAGGACAGAAAAGGGAAGGAAAGGGGTCATCCTTTTCTGGGATACAATAGCAGAGCTGAGAAGTCCCTGGGACTTAATAGTGTTCTGCTTTGAAACTATGTCAAATTAATTTTCTGCCTGTTGGTATACAATGACAACCTCTGGCAATGGCATTGACTTGAAAGGCAATAAACAAGGAAATTGCATATTCTATTGCCAGTGTATTAATTTCATTGTTTGAAACATGAACTCATTTTCTGCCATTGCCCTGGGTAGTCTGTGTGTGCATGTGCAGGCACAAGGCACTTGGGAAGGTCTGGTCCTTGTCTCTGCAGAGGAGGGGAGAGAGCAGAGAGATTTTCCTGTTGGTGTTTTGGTTGGTGACCCTTCCTGGCCTCTTGGCAGCACAGGAGAGGTGAGTTCACCTCAGCAGGGTCCCACATCTGTGAGAGAAGGAGGTGTTTGCAGACATGCTGCTCCTGCTTATCATACAAAACCCTTTTCCAAGGTTTCTGTCCTTAAACTCCTGACTGCTCTGTGACTTTTATTGAAAGTGTTTGGTTGAAAACGTCCTTTTCAGAGAGATAATCATGTCCAGGTGCAAGGCTGTTTTTGCACTGTTATTCCACTGAATTATAATTCATGAAAGGGACTGGAGATGGTTTTCAGGCTGAAATTTAAAAGTGCCAGAATTAGAATAGAGGTTAAAAAATATTTCTTGTAATACATGCTTAGTTTTGCTGGAGAGTCAATTTCCTTCAGGTTTAATCAAGGTCATTAGAACAATGACAGGGCTGAATTTGTTCATAAATTTTGTGTCTGGAAGCGGAAATTGCTACAAGGTTCTTCAAACAGATGTGCAGCACGTGCTGAATACCTGGGCTGATATGTCACAAAGGTTAACTGACTTATTGCAGTAGGATAAATAAATAACTCTCTGAAAGACCCTGGAAAACTGTGACTCAGGATTGTAGCTGGGTTGTGGATGAGGTGACTACATTTTGGTGCAAATGGATCTTCTTTCCATGTTTCATGACTAGTTCACTGATGCAAAATACTTCTGTACTGGAGGAGGAATGCTTCTTATATCCTGATCAAATGTATGCTTTAAAAATATCTACAAACCAGATTCAAACAGTGAATCTCTGTTGAAGTTAACAGAGAATGGAGAGATGCTGCTCTTTAAAGACAAATGAAGAAATTGTAATTCTACAAGCAACTGGATCAGTCCTACCCATTTATCTCTTAAACTGATTATTTTGTCTGTTCTTAGGGAAAGACTTTTTAACTGACTGAGCAATTGGGATAGAGTGACACTGAAATGGGCTGTGGAATAAAATGCTCCTTCTTTCATGGTCAAGAAGCCAGGTAACAATTTCAAGTGCTCCTGAACCCAATACTCTTCCAAGTTACATTTGGAACTGATGATTAAGCTGCCTTTAACTTTTTAATCTTGAACTGATATTGAGAAGTCTTTAAAAAGATGTTAGAGTAAAACAACGGACTTTCTAATCAATCACACAAAATTATAATATATTGGAAACTTATTATTAATAATGGACTATTATTCTTTATGTATCACGTCTTACTATCTAATCTATCTATATTAGTTACTTTTAAAAGGAATCGGGTGATGAATTACTCCATTAAAACAGAACGAAGAGACTTAAGCTCTTCAATGGGGAAAATTACAAAGGGGATTTTTACAGTGGCTTTGCCAAGTGCATCACACACCATGGGATTCCTGGGAGCTGAGCAGGATGTGGTGCTTCCACCCAGGGATTGGCATTGATGTGAAACCTGAGCTGTGGTGCACACCTGGGCCTTGTGAAGGCCACCTCTGCAGGTGCAGTGTGTGCATTCGGTTTTGCTTTTCAGCCTGGTGATGATGAATTAGATCAAAATGTCTTTTTGCTCAGGCTCCTGTCAGCTCCCATTGTGTCTCTGGTGCCTTCAGCAAGGCTGTGAGTTATGGAGACTTCTCTACTTGACCCAGTGCAGCTGTTGATGAAAGGAAAAGAAAGCAACAGCCCTTTCCTCAAGCCCTCCTGAGGCTGTGGAGAAAATCTGTAGGAGAACTGAAGAACAGTGTCAGGACATTTGCATTCCAGTTTTTTGCTTTGTAATTTGCCCATCTCCATCTCATTTTCTATCACTGTGGGGCAAGTTTTGTAAAACTGGCAGAAACAGTCTGCTGCTGTGTGGTTCGTTGCTGTGGGCACCCTCTCCCTGACAGGTGTGGATTTATTACACTGTTTCCTTGATGCACTTATTTCCTCCCCTGCAGCAGGCTGTGAGAGTCTCTCCTCATGGTCCCCTGGGTACGTGCCAGGCTCAGGGAGATGAGAGCAGAGAGAGGAGCACATATGTGCTTGCATCCATAATGGGTGCAGGAAAAGCCTGAAAAATACCAGTTTGCTCTTTTCCTGCAGGCAAATAAAGAGCAGGTTTTGTGGGGCTCAGGGAGAATACTACCTCTCAGATTTCTGACTTCTCAGCTTTCTGACCTTTCAGCTCTTGAGGCAGGTTCAGATTCAGGTGGGTGACCCGGACTGGGCAAATTGCTGAGGACATGAGCTGTGTGGGGCTGTTGGAGTTTTCTGGGCTGGGAGAATCATGATGTTGGCACTGTTGTGGGCAGGTGCAAATCCATCCACGTTCTTCATTACTGCAACTTGTTGCAATTAGAATGGCACCTAAAAGATTGGATTGGTATCAAGTGGCACAGGGCGTTGGGAGGTGCAGGAGAGCTGCCAGGTGCAGAAAGAGAATTTGGAAACTCAGATGAGTAGAGAGAGAAAATCAAACAAATGAGCAGAATGGGATTCATCTGTTTGCATGCTTTAGCTGTGCAGTGCACATAAAAGGGAAAAATCAATTTACTGAAATCCTAAATAAATAACTGATAAAAGAACACATTCTTCTTGAATTGAAAACAGAAAAGGAAATGGTAAATAAATGATTGTCTGAATGGGTAAAAGTATAAAAAAGCAGCAATAGCAGAGTTGGAGGGCTAAAGGCACTACATTTTCATATGAAACAAAATACAAAATTGGCATAAATTGTGGATAAAGGCCTACTAGTAAGAGGCCTTTGTTTACTGATGCTTTAAACAGCTCATTTTTCTCCTCATTTTGATTTAAAATAATCTAAAATGGTGGGGAGGGATTTTCTGGGAAAGAAGCACAGTGTGCAGCCTAATCTTCTATCCCACAGACTTTACGGGCATTATCATAAAAATGCTGGAGGTTTTCTTGGTTTTGAACTCATTTTTCTGAAATTCTTGACAAATGAGCCCAAGTGCATTAATAATGGAACTGGAGTGATTTTCATGTCTGTGGGGAAACAGGCAGTCTATTTGAATTTTGTGTTTTCATTGTCTTTGACAGCCTTGGTAACACCCCACTGGCAATAACAAAACCTTCACCTGGGGTTTGCTTTGGCTGTGTTGGGATTTCCCAGTGCACTGCATCATCACTCTCCCAGCTGGTTCTGTTCTAAACTTCAGCACTGATGGCTGCTGACTTGTGAGGAGCAAGCTGGGAATAAAGGGCAGTGCAGGTGCTCTTTTTTATGACCCTCTGCTAGGAGATTTTCCATCCACTTCCTAAATACAGTATCCCAGATAAATTCAGCTGTGTTAGCCACAACTGTCAGTAGTAAATCCATTGATTTTGGGATGTGATGGTGGATTTATCTACTGCCACTGATGAGTAACAGTGTGATTGCTCAGCTGAGGATGTGATTGCCTTGAGTTAAGATGGATGTCCCCAAGGATGCTGCAGCTGTGGGAACCAGGACCTGGTACCTGGGTGGTCAGTCCTTCTGGCACTCCTCAGTGCACTTGTACTTATTTCATAGAAGAGAACTGTGGAATCATAGAATGGTTTGGGTTGGAAGGGACCTTAAAGATCACCCAGTTCCCACCCCCTTGCAATCTGTGCCAAGATTTGTGCAGCCTCAGCATCATTGGATTTGATACCTGGGCTTATAGATCAGAGCAAGATTTGTTACACACTGGGACAGCAGTGTGGTGTGTAGAAGGGTGTGGGTCATACCTGGACATTGTACCAATAAAGCTGCAGTAGGGTAGATGAAACCTTTAATATGGATAAAGTTAACCTGCCACAGAGGTGGTTTATTCCATTTACTGTTATTGCTCACTGCAGTGTCTGAGCGAGAGCCCATTTGGAGATGTGGCAGGAAATAAACTAATTTCTCTTCTTTTGTCACCAATTAAATGTGCTGTTGTGTATCCTGTGGCTAAGTTAGCTGTGGTTTCCACTGCAATGCTATTTTGTGGGGAAAAGAAAGAAAATAGGAAAAGAAAGTGAGTTTTCTAGGACAAAATGCTTGAGTGATGATTCTGGATGTTACCCTAACCTCTAATATCACAGAAATGTCAGTATGAGCTATACTTGGAGACTAAATGTTCTGGGTTAAGCCTGAGCAGACAACGTGTAGCAGCCACATTTCTTGCCTCTGAAGTTGAGGTCTCCAAATCTTCCTGGGTGTCACTTTGGACAGCAGCTCCAGTTTCAGTACTGCCAGCAGTATCTTGGTATTTGTAGGTAGTCGTGGCCTAGTTCACTTTTTATTACTGATAGATGCATTTAATCTATTTTATTTACTTCATTTTTGTCTGATGCTGCAGTATCATGAGATCAGATGTGCCCATGCCTTGCTCTAAATCTTCCTGACCATGTAAGATGTTGGAGTAAGGTGGTCCACAGACCTTCCTTGGCAGGACAAGAAGCTTTTTGCTGTTGGTTTTTTTTTTCAGTCCGTTTGCCAGTATCTTTGCCCCATCCAGTGCCTCCCTATGTATCTTCTGAGGATTTATGATGCTTTTGTGGTGCTTCAAAGCAGGAAAATGAAGATGGCATTCACAGCTCTCCATACATGCCAGTGCTGTTGGTGCTGTGCTCTGTTCTCTGAGTTGTCCTGTTGGATCCTTTTGAGGCTGGATGACTGGAAAGCAGGCACATATGCATGGGATATCACTGAAATCTGTTACAAAACCCCAACACTTTCAGACTCTCCTTCCCTTCTCTCTTCTGCTGACAGGAACACACACAAGTGCTTCAAGGAAGGAAATGGTTCGTTACAATAAAGATCAGACACTTTAGTTTAACTGCTATTCTAGACTTAAAACACAAAGACATTTTTAATTTTTTGTGACCAGGTGTTGGCAGCTGTTGACAGAGCACACAGAAAGCATATTAGTACCCCAGGGAAATGGTATAAATTTAGGATTAACTGTTGCATCAATCAATCTATCTCAAGCAGAAGCTTGGTATTTTGGGGTTTTATGCAAACTACCTAAAAAAAAGCAAAGTAGTGTTAGTGTGAATGGAAGGTAAAAGATTGAATGGTTTACAGTAACAAAGACATTTTCTCTGAGACAGAAACTAAAATTTGTAAAATATATCAATAAGTCCAAATAACAAAATTAAGAGTTAATGCACAAATGTCTAATTTTCCTTTGGACCATGTTTTATAGTCCAACTAAGTACTTAATTACTTATCCAGTACACAAGTTAGAAGCATAAAACATTTATTTGTATTTTGTTCTGTGGCTGAAGGGAGGGGATACGGCCACGGGCCTGAAGATTCCGAGTGGTCAGAAGTAATTCTTGTTACTAGGGCAAAAACTGTTTCTCTAAGTCCTCCTGATGACATGGTTTCCAGTTAAACAGGACATTGTGCAAGAGTCATAGACCACTCAATCCTCCACCTTTATAACTGGATATTTTGGCATCACTGGGATGTGACAGGCAGAGTCTATCCCTGGACAATGACACTCAGAATGAAACTGTTCTGAATAGTTGTCCATAGGGAGTGATGGAAAACATAGTGACTTTTAGGTCAGGTGAGTTCACTTCAAAAGAAATCAGAGGTGTAATACTTCCTCTAAACCCACATAAAGTGCTATAGGGAAGCCTGCAGTTCTGCCTGCTTTGCTAGGTAAAGCAGAGTATTAAAGGTAAAGCAGTAAAGCAGCAGGTAAAGCAGTATCTCTTTATCTTGCCTTGGCTTTTAAAAATAACCACTTGATGCAGTAGATTTCACCCTCTAGAACAACAAATATCTTGCAGGACAGATGGAATTTTAAGACCTTATTTTGCTGGTGCTGCATGTTTGAAACTTCTATTGAAATTAATGGCGATTGCAGTCCTGTAACCGTGTTAGGAGAGAACCCTGTGACCTTATAAATGCAGGCAATATTGTGAAGCAGCTACTGCCTTCAGGTGGTGAAGAGCAAACAAAACTGCACTTTATATTAGACATCACTCATTTGTCCTTTCTCTTCTTCTATTGCACTCCAGGTCCTGATCCTATTAGCCACTGTGTCCTTTTGTAATTTACCAAAGTAATGCTTGGCGCAGGGAGCTGGGAGGTGATTTCCTGCAGTGCCTCCATCAGCATCACTCTTGTAACAGAGCCAGAGTCTGTGAACAGTTGAGCTGGGGCAAGTTCTTGCAGTTCCAGTGCATTTTCCAGAGTCTGGTTTATTTGCTGGCTCAGATATAAATCTGTTTTCATTGGCCTCTCTCGCTTCCTCCAGCCCTGCTGAGCAAACGGATGATATTTGAGGAAGCAGTATATGCTGGGAGTGGGCAGAGGGCAAGAAACTGGATAAATGGCTGTGTAATTAATCTCTGGTTCTTCCCAATTATTCTCCTCTTATCTGTTACCATGGTTAATTGAGTTTTTGCCCAAATATGACCTCTCCTTCTAATTCCCACATGAATAATTTTCAGAATGACTGTATAACTTCATTCCCTACAGTCTCCAATGTGTATTTAAACTCCAAGATGTTAGATCAAAATGGTGAAGATCAGTGTTTCCTGAAGGCATCCCATTAGTGGTTGCTCATTGGGATTGTATGGTTTTCAGAAACTCAGGTGTTTCTTGACTTTTGCTATATTATCATTTTTTTAAAAATTCAAGTGAGTATATGCTTATTAAAAAACAGTTACTCCAATCTCAAGTCACCTACCTGCTCTTGAAAACATCTCTGTGGTTTTTTTTTCCAAATGCATTTTTGTAGTTTGTTGAAATTTCCATAAGACTTAAACATTTGGTGTTCTGTGTTACTCTTGGCAGTGGAAATTTTTGTATCACAGTAAATTTGGAGACTGTAGATTTGGAGACTTTCTCTTTTCCTGAGCCTACTCTTCCTTCCATTAACTTCTTTAAAATGCAATTGAATATTAGGTGTTTCCCCCCCTAAATGCATTTTAATCCAAATGTCAGAGCACAGTACACGTCTTCTGAAAAAAAATAGAACTTTTTGGTTTATTTAAATAGATTTCAGCAACAAAAGTGCTTGAATTCTGCTTTTGTTCTCTTTTATTTTTTTTTTCAGTAGGAAAAAAGCAGATTTCTCTCCTCCCTTCCCACCCATAGAAAAATCAAAGGTGGTATAGGGTGAGTCGACCTTCCCCAGCCAGCACTGGAAGTTGGATTTGATTCCTCTTCCCAGAGGCTTCCCAGCTCTGCCTTCATCACAGACAATATTTCTGGAAAAGATAAGAGTCACCATGTTTATAGTTCGAGCTCAAAACACCTGAAAAAAGACAACTCAGACAGAAATTCTGATTTGTTTCCCTCCACGTGCCCCTTCAATCACCGTGTGTCAGAGATGGTGTAGCTGGAGCAGCTCTCCTCTTCCCAGTCACAGAGAAGGGATGTTGAATCTCACTGTAGCACTAATTACTGGAAATGTCTTGGTGTCCTTTATCTGAATCTTCAAAGGGTGAAACTATTATTATAGGAAAATATCATATCCCATGAAATATTGCAATTGAGTGTGCAAGGCCATGGATCAGGAAGATTGCCTGAATTAACTCGACTTGGTGATGAATGGGAAGAGTAATAACTTCTCAGAAGAGCCATAGGCGGCAGGCAGCAGCTTGATTAGCAGTGATATATCATGGATAAGGTTCTAGGGAACACAGATCCAGAAAAAAAATGTCAAATTTTGACTCCTTCAAGAGGCTGTGCTCGGGGGAAGGAACTGGCAGGGGAGGTAGGGGAGATGGAACTCCAAGGAAAGCAAGTAAGGTGTTTGCTGGATGCCAAGGTCAGAGACACATGTATTAAATCCTTGAGGATACATGGGGTGAATGTGCTCAATATGAGATTTTTCTGTCCTGCCTCTGCTGGCATCACTAAAAGTCTGTGCTGAGGGGACAGTGTGCACTCAGTGCCCCAGGGTATCCAGGTCCTCATGTAATGGAATCACTGAAAACAGTTGAAATTCCTGTGGTCATGGTGGGCTGCTTGTGTAGCTCTGGTAGCAGGTATTGCAGAAGGTGCTGCCCTGCTTTATCTCACTGGAGATCTGTAAGTAGCCTGTGCAATTAAAAGACAGAAGATGAAACATCTGTCAGCAGTGCAGAGCACCAGCCTTCTGCAAGGCACTTGGAGTTCAGAAAGAAAAGCAGCAGCTGTCCAAGGTTTAGCTTTCAAAATGAGGTGAGCATTGGGAAGGTTATGCAGGAGGAAGCAGATACATAGGTGAGTTGTGAGGGCTAGAAAAAGAAAGAAGACTATTGCACCTATCACTTTGAGGATGTCAGACATCCCCAGCAAAATAGTAAGGAATGTGTTGCATTTAATAGGAGAACATTTGATTTTCTACCATGTAAAAAGCTTTTTAGATCCAAAAGATTCCTTATGGTAGAAATGTAGCTTTGCCCTGATTAAGTTCTTATATCTCAAGTTCTTACAAAATGCTGGGAAGTTAAAAATTCAGTGTTTCTAGAGATTATAATAATGAGGTTTAGATCCTTTTCCAGTTTATAGATAAAATGCCATATTAAATGTAGGCAGTATTATGTTTCGTTATGCAATTCTGGATAGCTCTCACTCAAAGATAAATCAAAGTAGACTAAAGAGGAGTATTTTTCTAATGTAGATTTATGTTAGTGCAGAATAAAGTGCTGCTTCTCAGTTGCAGGTATTTTTTGCATTCCAGTTAAAAGTGTCAAAATAAATGATTAAATTTAAATTGTTCAGTAGCAGCTCTGCTACCCCCTTCCCAATATAATAAATAGTACAAGTGTAAGAGACAAATCCAACAGCATCCTCCTGCTGTGTCATTAACTTTCTCCCAGTTGCTGAGATATTTTCAAGTGCTGCTCTGTGTCTACAATACAGAGGATGGAAAACAAGGATGCTTTTAGTCTGGGGGCTTCATCAGGAAAGGCTGTGAGTTGTCCTTCCAGGGGAGAAGCAGGGAAGCCATCAGGTAAGGATTTCATTCCATTGTCCCCAAACCAGAGCCCTGCAGGGTTGAGGCAGAACCCCCCATCCCACATGCAACTTGCTGGCTCCTTAACACAGTCCTCAGGGATTCCAAAGGAAAGGGGACCTGGAACGATCTGGGTTATGCCTGCATCGAATTAGGATCTCTGTTATGCACTTGATTTTTACTCCTGTATGTGAGTGGAAGTTCTGGGCAGTGGGAGGGGGTGTGGGGTGGCAGTGCCTGTTGGGGACAGTGAGAAGGGAGCCCACCACAGGGGCTCACAGTAAGCATTGTGCTCAAAGAGCTCTTTTGTAGGCAAAGCTTTCCCAGCTGGAAACAGGGTTTTGGTTTGATGTGTAGAGCCCAGGTTTGAGGAGACCAGTCTGTGCTTTTTTCATGTTTTCAGTCTTTTGAGGAGAGCAGAAAGAGCACCAGACCAACTGCAGAGGAAGCAAAAGAAAAATAATTTGAATTATAACCCAGTCGCATCATTTTAAGGTAAAAACTTGTAAATTTTCTATCATTAATTTCGACTTCTCCATGACAATAACCCCAAACCATTAGCAATATTGTTTACTTAAACCAACCCTGTGCTAAAGAGAAACTAATTCTCAGGTGAAAGGTCGTGACACAGCTAAATCTGCAATGAGAATTGCCAGGTCCTTGCACTGGCAAATAAGCAGGGAGAGCAGAGCTCTCCTGCCTGACCTTCTGCTGGGGAGTCCCCTGGCTGGGGAGATCACGGGGCTCCCACGTGGTCCAGGTGTGCCAGGGGTGGTCTCCTGCATCTGGAACTTGACACTGCAGAAAAACGCGTTGGTCTGGTTTCAATTACACACGTGGAATGTAGAAGTGGATGATATTCTATGAAAATTCAATAAACCTTGAGAACAGCAGCAGTGCTGATATCTGTAATTTAAAATAATGGATATCAAGAAATTGTTTCTCATTTATCTTTACTGCTGAGTTTCAGAAGCACCAAAGAGACTTCATTAGGCTTTTTTTTTTTAAATAGCTTCATTTATCTCAATCAATGATAGGTTCTAGAGGTGGCTGACTATTATGTTTAATAATATACTGGATAAAAAATATCCCCATCCTTTCACATTTTTTGACATATGTGGAAAGAATATATGAAATCTCTTCTCAGTGGAAGATAGAATTAGTTTAGGGTTTTTTTTAAAAAAACACTTCATTATGCAAGATAAATGTGTTTTTTGTTGCACAATGGGATCTGTAGGCAGAATATTTAAATCTTTGTTTCACACAGATTGAAGTTTCATTAAAAGAAATATCTTAAACCTGAGATTCCAAAGTAAATACTGCAACCCAAAGATGACTTGATTCAATCCTGTGACTGCCACTCCTGAAAAGCCTTTTTGGGAGGCACAGTGTAGCCTGGACCTTTGGAGAGAAATTTTAGGGAAACCTGAAAATTAGAAGTAGCTGATTTTAATCTCCCTGTGAGCACCCCATGTTTATAGACCAGGAGTCCTGTATTATCCTCAGACTGTGTAGCCTGAGATTTGGGCCTGCTCAGCTCCCTGCAATGCCATCCCTATTTCCCTCCCCTGGGTCCTGTGCTCTACTCCAGAAAAAAGTATTTATTTAACAAGGTTAGATTTGGATTCTGCATTTTGGTGTCAAAGAGTGGAGGAGTCTCTGCAGGTACCAACCTGCTTCTCCTGGGCTCTTTCAGCCTCTTGTGATGTCTGGACTTGATGAAAATTTAAATAGGTTTTGCAGCCTCTCCTCTCTGCAGTTTGGCACCACCTAGGAAGTGTTCCTAGGGGATTAAACTTGCATTTGAGACATAAGTGTCTTTCAAAAATTTGAGAAACTGTTGAGAAGTGATTTTTCAGAGGTTACCAAAGGCAGGTTATTTGTAGCATCTGACCAAAGGAACATCATGTTGGGGAACAAGGTGAGATACAGAGTTCACCTAAAGCAAAGGAGTAAAGAAAAATTATGACCAGGAATTGAAGAAACCCAACAGATAGTACTGCAGTGGGCTCACACCCAGTGCTACTACACCATGTGCTATTCCATGGGATTAGTGGAATTAAAGGGGGAGAGATTTAAATAGTAAAAAAAGTAGATTCTAAAAATAAGTACTGAACCTGATGTCAGACACAGGTGGGAAGATTGCAGCTCACATCTGTAACTCTGCAAGGGTTCAAAGTGGACAAGTATTCTGACTGAATCAGGTTTTCTTCTGTTAAATGAAATGTTAGGTTGCCCATGTATTGTCTGCTCCAAAGGCTGTGTGTTGATTTGGCACAGTCCAGTTTTGGTAGCAGGGCAGGGCTACAGAGGTGGTTTCTGTGAGAAGCTGCTGAAGTTTCCACCATGCCTGACAGAGCCAATCTCTGGTGGCTCTGAAGATGGACTTGCTGCTGGCCCAGTTAGAGGGGCTGGTAATGCCCGAGGTTGTGATGACATATTGAAGAAGAAAATCAAAACAGTGCAGGCAGTTTTTTCCAGGGGTGCCGAGGCACCACTGCCGGGGGCTTATTTTACTTCTCATTATCTTCCTCTGACTGTGTGGATAATAGATTTACTTTGTACCTTTACATTTGAACCTGTTTTACCCTTAGAGTGTTTTCTCCCAGTCCTCATCTCAACCCATGAGCCATTTGTTGAGTGTTTTCTCCCCTCTCCTCTGCCCAGCTGAAAGCAAGAGAGGGTAAGCAAGCAACTTTTGTGGTGCCTGGTGTTTGGCCAATATCAAACCACAACAGGCCACCATACAAGTAGGCTAAAACCCAAGAGCTGCTGTGAAAGGGGTTTCAAAAAAGTATTGTCCTTCAGAGTTTTTAAAAAGGAGATTTTACCTGGTGGATTTGAATACTGGGGTCTGTCAGACATTCCTCAGTTTGTGAATATGATGAACCTGGTAAGCTGCATTTGTGCTCCAAACTTATTTTGTTAGGATTTGGCAGGGAAGAAAGGCTGGGTCTGGGTATGTAGAGCCAACAGGGAATGGCTTAGTGACATAAGCTCTGTTTTGAAATAACTCAGATGATGTGATAGTGACAGGGAAATAATTCTGTATATTGGCACCAGATGCAAAATGTGTCTTTATTTAATTTTGATAAATTGTAGGTGAAATGCAGAGGAGCTGTGTCATTACAAAGAGGGGAAAAAGTGAATATCTTAAGAGAAGTTTTGGAATAACTTCCTGTGAAGGTCTAGGCTGGCAACTTCCATGCTCCAGAAAGAAGTTTTTTTTCCTCTTGCTGCAGTATCTGACATTAGGACCCCTTGTTTTAACCCCATGAACATCAGTTCGTTAATTCAAACCTTATGGATAATTTCTATGCAATTTTCTGGTTGAATGGCCATGTTTCCAAAGGATAAACCATGGGTGAATAGAATAATTAAAAAGCATAAATGGAAAGAAGACCTTTGACTTTCATTGGTGTATAGGGGAATAGGGGAATTTGATCTGTTCCTGTATGGATGCAGTTGTCCCAGCTTTGTATCATCAGTGGAGGATGAGGTTGGGAGATAGTAACCCACAGGTCAGGGTGATCTGGGTATGCCAAGGAGGTTGTAGAAGTAGATAAATAAGTGGAGTAGGTGATTTGCTGCTGATTCTGGTTAGGATAAACACAGGTGTGATGATTAAACATGCCAGATCAAAAAGAGGTTTTAAAGAGTTGGCCATGTGCTTTGAGGCTTCTTGCATCACATCCTTAAATATCAACAAACTCAATTCAATGAGGGCAGAGAGGTTTAAGCTAGTGCACAAATAAGATTAAACCAGAGAGGAAATGTGTAAAAATGAGGCTCTTTGGATGTTCTGCTGTATTATCTGGTGCAAATATTAAGGCTGGCAGTTTATCTTTACATTAAGAGGCCCCTGACTAATTAAGGGGTTCTGGCAAGGATTATTCTGCCACACCAGAATCAGGGAGAGGGCAGTTGATGAGATGGCTGTTAATGAGTTAACTGAAGTGCAGAATTGAGGCAGATGTGCTGTTTTGAGAGGTCCCATCAAACATTAGCTCAGTTAACATGCAACAATTAAGTTCTCCAGATAGTGCAATAGATTAGACCCCTCTTATGATTCACAGCAGCAGTTTAACTGAAATGGAATAATCAGACACGATCTTGGTTTGGAATTTACAGCTTATTGATTCAAACACGGCATTTCTCCTAAGCTGTTCTATTCTTAACATAAATAAATAATAAGTCCCTGGGAATCTGTTTTAAAGAAATCTAAGTTGCAGTGGTTTTTATCAGAGTTTATTTTCTTTCAACTCACTCCTAAGAAAAATCACATTGCTTCAGGTTCTGTGGGTTTTTTCTTCTTCTTTTTGCAGCTTGAACATGGATATGCACTGACAGTGTTTTTAGTAGGCTCTGTGGCATGTCATGCACAACTAGAGGTTTTCCCAGCATATATTGTGGAATTGTGTAATTTAACTTCCTGAGTTTAAAATCCATCTATTATACTTACAGTTTCTTTAAAATAGACAACTGCTCTTCAGGTAGGTGGTTCAAGGGACTCTTGAAACACCAAAAGTCAGAGCCAAGCTCTGCTTCCATTGATTCATTGAGAAGGCCAGGAAAAAATGATGTCGTTAGTTTTAAAGGTAATGCATTTCTATAGACACTTAAAAATAGACTCTACATTCACACTGGATTTCTCAGGCTCCTGGTCCTTTGAGATCCTATTCACTCTCTTTGCTGAGTGCTATTGAGAAATATAGTTTCCAAAGGTTACAGCTGCTCCTGGGATCAATAATTCTGGCACAAGGAATAAGTAAATCTCAACTTTCCGACACGTTGGTGTATAGGTTTCTGTGCACGAGCAGGATGTGACTGATCTCTGGGTTTGCTGAAGGTTGTGTGCTCATACAAGGTTACTCTGCAGCTGGTGACAGGGGGGGTTTGGTTAATCACAAGCCCCCAGAAACAAGAGGGAGGTTCACTGTGGTGCTCCAGCCCCGGGTTCTCAGCTGTGAGCATGGAGGCTGTTTGTCAGAAGGGCTGCCCTTGGGCTCTGGCGGGGCAGTTCCATTGGAAAAAGGATGGAAGGAGGCTGGTGGATCAAGTATTTCCCATGGGCTGTTGGTCCCCAGTGGGTCCTGTAAAGCTGGAGAGATGCCCTGCAAGTGGACAGCTCTCAAGGGCAAAGTCATGAAACCAGGCAATGTGCAGTTATTTCTTCTCATGTTTACAGTGGAATTCTGTTTTGAGCAGTGCATGAGCGAGAGACACTACATTAGCTACTGTCACCTCTAATAAACTGATCATTAATCATCAATCATTGTCTATTTTCAGAGCATGTTCACTGTGTATTTGGACATATATCTAGCTAATGCTTCTTGATACAGTTGTATGGGAGACCTAAGCCTGTCACTTGAACTTGTAAAGTGTTTTTATTAAATTCATCTTTTCATGTTAGTGTTTTCAAGGACTGGTCTGGAATTTTCCATGAAAATATCAAGCAAAACACTTTTTGTAAACTAAACCTGCAGAACTGAATCAAGCATCTGACAATATAGGAGCCTGTCTCACCTGGTTCCTGTATGGATGTTGTATTTTTGAATGCTTTTCTACCCTTCTTGATGAGGAAACCCATCCCACAGTTCCTTGTGGCCCTACCAAAACTTGTACAATCACATCATACCAAGTTTGGCCCATTCTGGACCACTATCCAAAGAATATTTTTGTTGTTTTTCTCTTACTATATATGCATACATTCTAAAGACATAATCCAGGCACCATATTAAGACATTTTTCATAGTAGCTTTTTTTTTTAATCCCATAAAAATATTAGGAAAGGTCCAAAACTTAGCATTTCTTTTATTTGAAATAGATGGCTCATTTCTCCCCATTGCAGATCACCTTTTTGCTGTCAAGGTCACTCAATCCCTACACTTTCTCCTACACTACTGTGAGTGGTTTTTGAGCAAGATATTACACTGAGTTCCCCCTGTGCTTGATCTTGACTAAGTCTTCTAATGAACTTTTATTTTTATAGCTCATTCTACTTAATTTATATTAAAAATATTATTCCTTTTCAGTGATATTTATGGTTTTGAGAATGAAATTCAGATGAGAGCAGTCACGACTCTCCAGCTCCCCACCTCAGTCTCAGAGAGGTTTGAGGCACAGGAACAGACAGTCTATTCCAAGGAAAGAGGGTGTATTTTAAGACCTGTTGTAACTCATCTGTGGCTCTGGCAGAACATCCATCTCTCTAGAGCATTTTTTCTCTATCTGCATTAGCAATGGGTGTTCATCTAAAATAATAGGTTTGAAAGCTCTCTAATATGAATTCTGCTGGTATAAAATTTCTCCTTTTTCCCCACAGGACTTTTGCTTGTTGGTTTTCTTTGAGATTATTCTAATGTATTTGAATTATTTTCTCCTCTTAGTTTTATAAGATTCCTCCTAACTGAATAAATTTTAACACTAAGGCTGCAGCCATTCATACCAACTGTAAATCCCAAGGAAGCTCAAGAGAAAAGTGGAGCTGTTCTCTGAAGAGATTCCACTTCACTTAATTTTCTTCTTGTTATGTTTGTGTCATGTCCAGTGAGGCTGATTTCAGCTGTCTATGCATCATTGTGTAGTTAGAATAGACAGGACTTTTAATACCTCTGTTACTAAGAGATTTTTGTGGCACTCACTAGCACAGAAGGAAGCTAACCTGGGGCACAGCTACTACAGTCTGGACCCTCTTTCCAGTCATGTTGGTGTGAAATTTGTCTTGGCTTCAGTAGGCTTTAGAGGCAAAATTTAAAACTACCTTCTTGCTGCAGAGGATTTCCTTTGGGGGATCTATTCTTGAGCAGTTCTCATGCCTGCAGGTCTAAAGGCCTGGTGTTCATGTCCCTATTCTGTTAATTAAATAAGAATCAAATAATGATTTTGTTGCATTGTTAAAATAACACCTGCAGGATGCTCTAAGGATGGAAGGGTTGATGCTGCTCATGGCAAGAAGGTCTATGCAAAGCAGCGTGGACTTATTTCTGTCACAGGACACCTGGGAATTTCAGGGGAGAAAGTTACAATAATTTCAGTTGCTGATTTTTCTGCAGCTTTCCTGGTTTGGAACACTTTCCAGTTGTTCTATACAGACAATATAACGTACTGATGATTTGCTTAAGCAGGTAAAACATCTCAGAGATGGTTAAAAATGCCCTTTCATTCTGAGACACCTTTGCTTTCCACAATTTGGAGAATGCTGCAGCTTTCACTTGCAACTTGATCTGTTTATCAAGTATTCCTCTTTTCTGGCATTGAGCTACATAATGTTCAGTGGATTAAAGATATGGGGTTTAGCTACACTACAGATTGTTTAGTTTTGTATCTGCACATAAAGACAACCACAATTCATCAAAGGGCTTCATGATTGTCCCTAAATGTTTTGTTGTGTTTGAAAGGAGTAATGTACCTGTTTGGGTTATTTAGACACTTCTGAAAAGTTCCATTTGTCCAGTAATTCAAATAACTCTGCTTTGATAACCCATGATGTTTTTTTCCAGAAACACCTGGGTGATCATGGCTCCCAAGGGTCATGGTCTGCAGCCAGATGGAGCCACATTCAGTGAGCTCCAGTGAACTTTTCTAGAACTAAAAGGAAAGGAGAAGAAAAGCATAGGAAAGGGCAATAAAACCTAAACATGTTAACTTTATCAGTACAGAACTTCTTAAAAGTACTGCTTCAATATGGGGTGGGATAAAGAGAAAATAAAAAGCTAGAAGAGATTGCAGGCTTGTTCTTACTTTTTGTAATCAGGTGGGATTAGTCACTGTCCTCCATGTGTTCTCCAGATGTTTGCTCAACTTTTACTGGACCATCAAATAGTTATATTTTCATAGTTCACCTCAGGCTTCCTGGAAATCCACGTTTATCCCCTAAAGGTCACAATCTCCACAGCTCAGTAGGGCTGATTTTGTTACAGTTTTGTACTCCATTTGCACAGTCCATAGGTTATTTCTAATCCACAGAACTGATTTATTTAAATCCTTGTAGATGCCATTTGTTACACATTATTCTCAGCATTTATTCACAGCACAAACAGATGGTCAACAAAACCAATTAACCTTTCCCTAGCACCCTTTCAGGCTCTCTATGGTTTTTTTGAGTCTATGGACAAATGAACAAGAAACTATCAGGAGACTTCATGCCAGAGTGTGATGAATAGGAAGGCAGACTGGCACATGTGCTGTGCTTAAATAAACCCCATCCTCCCCTAGGCTGGAGTGCTGGGGGGAGGACTATAGCTGACAGAACAGGTAGAAGAAATGAGCTTCCAAAAGGTGAAGTGACCCAAGTCTGTCTGTCTTCTTGCTAAATGGTGTGGAGGATAGGAAGAATAGAGAGCTTGACCTCATTGCTCTTTCCTCCTTCTGTTTTTGGTTTGTTTGGTTTGTTGTTTTATTTTTGTGGGTTTTTCTTTTTTTTTAAATAAGCTTTTTTAGATACGAGAAATATGTGTTTTGAAGTGAAATGGCAAGTTTTGTTAAAAACTGTGCTCTCAATCATCAAAGCCTTCACTAAGTGCCTTGAGGTATAAAAAAAAGAATGAATCTGTTTTATTAGCAATAAATGTAATATATGAGTAATTAGAAATTGCATCCTGCCCTTCACTGATAAACTGGAGGACAGGCCACGTAAATTTAGAACAGTATTCATTGCTAACTTTTATGACAAAACTATAAATAAGTATTTAGGTGTATCCTATCTCAATCTGTTTATCTGTATAATAAAACCACAACCTCATTTGTGTTGTACAAAATATCCCTTGATTGTTTCATGGCTGATTAGTTTATTACCAGAGCATGTGGTCTGTAGGATGGATACATTTCTGTTGTCCCTTTTTCAAATCCCAAAGAAAACAGGCTGAAAGGCCTTGGCAGGGTGTGATAGGACAGTGTCAGGGCTCAGAGGGGGATTTGGGGCAATTCATTTTGTCTCCACAGGGTTTTCTAATCACCTCTAGTAGATATGACCTTATGTAGAGAGGTACAATTCGGTTTTTTGTTCATAAAAGCTCTGTCTGTTTATGTAATGACCACAGTGTGGTTTCTTACACGCCTAAGCATGGAAACGTAGCATCATCTGGGTTGGAAGGGATCTTAAAAATCATCTCATTCAAACCTGCCATGGGTCCCACTAGATCAGGTTTCTCCAGGCTGCACCCAACCTGTCCTGAACACCTCTGGGATGAGGCAGCCACAGCTTCTCTGGGTACCCTGTACCAGGGCTCACCACTCTCACAGGGAAGAATTTCTTACTAACATCCAGTATAACCCTCCCTCCTGTCAGTGTGAAGCCCTTTCCTCTTGTTCTGTCACTCCAGGCCCTTGTTCCCTTTGAATAGCTGGAACCTCTTGGAAAAGCTTACTTAGGGTCTGAGGTGATGACTCTGTCAGCAATAGCCCTGTGGTTGTCTATATATACACACTTGGCATGATTTTACCATTTTCTTAGGTTATCAGGACTATTTGAGCTCAGAAATGGAAATCTAAAGGTGTTTCTGTTTATTTACATCAAGTATGCCAAAATGTGTGACTCACCTGACTCTGGGTGTCTTCTCAAAAGAGTGCAGACTTTGCTATTGATCCAGTCCTCTGGTCACTCAGATTGTGCCCTGGTAGCAGTCAGGAGACTGTGGACTCTTATTACTCCTTTGGGTTAATCCTCATCTCAGATTAGTCCTGAGCCAAGACCAGGGGCCTGGGGCTGTACTTGCTCTGCATCACAGAAGACACTGAAGTTCAACTTCTGTGAGAAGTCGAGGTGGGAAGTTGTATTTAATAATCCTAAAGATCCTTTCCCCTTTTTTTCTTCCTGTGTTAAAACTGCTGGATCTGCACACAGACAGCTGATACAGATATTCCCTTTTCCCTCCAGCCCCTTGCTTTGATGCCTGTGTGTGGTGGTGCTTCCTGGCTTGGGTTCTGCCTGCGGCAGGCTGGTGCCAGGAGGCTGAATCCCTCTCTGCTGTAATGCAAGGAATACTAACTCAAATGAAAGCTCCACATCTTGGGTCCCACTCTAGTTATGGCAGGAAAGAAGTAAAGATTATAGCAAAAGTGACTGTATTCCACAAATCTGAGTCTGATCACTTCTCTTTTACAGATTTCACTCTTAAGGAAAAAAAAAGGATAAAAAAAAAAAGTCTCAGATTTTCAAGAGGAATCAGGGCTGTCATGATCAGGTTGGATCTTAGCATCACTATGTGGAAAGAATCTCTGTAACAGAAGCAAATGTTTAAGGACTTTGTGTCCTGCACCTTTGAAATATGTAATGCTGAGCATGTCTCCCGGGTGGGCAGCTTCTCCCAGCAGGGAGAAAAGCTGAAGCCAGCAACAGAACCTTTACTGCAGACCCCCATGCCCCTGAGAAGCCCCTTTCCTTTCCTGGGTGCAAAAATTGGCAGTTTCTGAAGTGAGGGTTATTATGATTTTAATATCCTGCTTTGCTTCTATGTTCAGACAGACCCATAGTTTTTCACAAATATGGAAATTATTGTCTGAGAATGAATTCTCAAAATCCCATTATCATACATAGTAAAAACAGATGAAGAAATCCTACCTAGGGCAGCAGTGGCTGATGATACCTATAAAACAAGCTATAAACTCCTGGTGCCCTCGTGACCAGAGCGGCACAGCAGGTTTGAAGTCTCCATCCTCATCTTCCCAAAGAGTGGGAATGCTGTGTGAGTACACCAGGAGAGGTGTTGGTCTCACCTCCATCTGCCCATCACTTCCACTGCAGCCCTGGGGCACAAGGGGCTGAGCTCAGGACCTGTCCTGGACCCTTGTGCAGGTGTGGCTGGGGATTGGAGTCATGTCACAGCAATTGGAGGGTAACTGGCTCATAAGAACAGGAGAGATGGTGGTGGTCTCATGGGGGTCTGAGTAGGGTGTTCCTCTGGTTTTATTATATTATATCCCATGAGACATTGTTTTATGAGATATTATTTGAGAGCTCATGAGCATTTACAGGAAAGACTTGTGAGCAGCAGAAATTCTGGTTTGGGTTACCCTTGATATTGTTAAGGTTTTGCATATAAGAGCCCCAGGTATAGCTGTTTTTTACCTATTTTTTTTATTGTTTTATTTTTGGCAGTCATTGAGTTGACCTGGCAGTGTGATACCCAACTTCAAGTATTTCACATGAAATTCACATGTTTTATGAGGGTAGAGTGGAAAAGACCTGCCTATGTGCCTGCTTTGTAAAACAGGAATCACACTCCCTCTCCTTCAAATAAAGGGCATTTATGACTGATAATATATTTCATTCCCCAAACCTTAAAATCAGAGGCTTAAGTGTAATTTTGAACTTGACATTCTCTGATTAAAATTTAAAATTTAATAGAGCTCTGTATGTGTCCAGCTAAAGGGAAAGTAGTATCCAACTTCCAGCTGGTTGCTCCATCTGTTAAAACCTCTCTGTGTGACTACAGGGCTATTCAGGAGCTAACAGGGAAATTGGTGAGATGGGATGTTTTGGAGAAGGAGGTACCAATCCCCATCCTGCTGGGAGGTTTTTCACCCCTCTTTTGGGAAACGTTGCTCTTTTCCTGGAACATCTCATGGGCATCATCATCATTGGGGCCAACAACACCATGGCAGGCTGTGCTTGCAAAGGAGAGCAAGAAAAGCTCTCAATGAGCTGATGCTTTGACAGAAACTCTTTAAGGCAAAAATATTTTGAATTTTCTTTTCTTTAATGCCTAGTCTGTCTCTGATCCAGAGAAAGCTGAATGGCAGTAATGTTTATTTGCTGTCCCTTTGCTGGTTCTCTCCTTTGCTTTTATTGCTATTTGTATGGCAAATGCCACAGTTCAAGCAGCTGCAAAGCAACAGTCTTGTTCAAAGTGTGTGTCAAGGGTATTTTCAAGGCTTCTTTAATAAAATCAAATAACTGGTGAATATTTATCTTTTCACTCCCATTTAAATTGTATGTCAGAGCATAATAGCAGCTGACTAGGATGTTATATGCTGGAGAAGAACTTCTTGTGGTGATTTATGTCTTTATTTATGACTTTTCTGAAAAAAAAAAAAGTTTTAACTGAGTCTCTAAGTTGTGTATTTTGAATTTGGTAAAAAGTTAAGTTTGTGGTCCTTCCACAGGTGAAAATATGATATTTGTTGCAACTAGATATTATCTGGCTTGCTGCTTCATCTCCATGGATGGGAAACAACTCCCAGTTTTTTGACTAGAAGCTGTCTTGCATCACCTATGTGACACAGGCAAAGGCTTTGTCAGTCAGGACTTTTGGGGAGTTTTTGTAAGATAAAATCTGCCTCTTCATGGGCAGGTTTATTACTGAGTTAAATTTATCCTCTTTTCCTTTTAAAGGAACTTTGCAGAATATATACTGTAAAAGTATATATTTGGAAGCTCCAGAGCACAAAGACAATCTGCATTCACCTCTCTTTGTCTCCCACAGGAAAACCCCACCCAACCCTAAAAAAGACCAAAAACTCCATAAAATGTCCTTCTGTCCTCTGTTTCCTGCTAAGGTCTGGTTGCCTCTATCCTCAGCAGCCAGATAACCTGAGAACACTTGCAGAGCAAGAAGATCAGGTGCCAGCACCAGAAAATCTCTGTAAATAGAAAAAAAAATATAGGTAACCCCAAGTTTAGCCTCAGACAGTAAATTTCTTTATTCTCTTCATTAATAGTTTCTTGTAGGAGTTAATTACATTTCTAAAGCAATGATTGATTATCCTGATGGGGTTGAAACCACTGCAATTAAATGTAAGAGCCTAGAGAACAGTGAGACCAGAATTAATATGCAAAATATGCAAAGAACTGTTTTTTCCAGCTCCTTCCTGCAATGTTTCTACACCTACTTGTGCTTATCTCCTTTTCTTTTACAGTTAGGAAAGTCAGTAATTACAAGTTTACTTGACCAACACAGCCACTGTTTATATGATGTTGTGAAATATTTCAGCATTGATATATTTCTGCTTACATTTTGTGTTTTACATTAAATCTGAACAGCACAAATCAAGTATTTAAGTGTCTCTAAAGCAAAATACCCTTTCCTGTATAATTTTACCCACTTGGATTTGCTGATTTTTAGCCACTGATTGTTGGGAAAAAAAAGTATTTCAGTAAGTAACTCCTTAAATTGAGAGTTAGGTGTCTTGGTTCTCCCTGTTTTAAAGCAGGCTTCAGTAGCTTAAAGGAAAACTTTCCTGTACATTTCTCTTGATTTACAGCTGAAGGAGACGTAAAATCTTTTTTAAAGTTTGAAACCAGCTCATCTTTTGACACAAGGAATCTATTCATAAGCAAACATTGTTTTTAACATTAAAGTTGAGCCAGGGTAATTGTCCCAGTTCCACTGAGCTCCATCAGTCTGTTCCAGTTGGGAAT
Organism: Trochalopteron elliotii; assembly: GCA_024734555.1. Taxonomy (NCBI): domain Eukaryota; kingdom Metazoa; phylum Chordata; class Aves; order Passeriformes; family Leiothrichidae; genus Trochalopteron; species Trochalopteron elliotii. Next base: position 2,853,394 of record JANPWX010000391.1, read on the forward strand.
AGAGCTGACATGTCTGGCAAAATCCTGCAACAGGCTCCATTAACGCACCTGAGTGTGAGGTAAAATCCAGCAGTGTGACCACAAGCTCTTCTATTTTTATCTGTTGAAAGATTTGCTAATTGTTCTGCCTAATTGCACCTTGCAGAGTCTGGAAAAGTAGTCTAATTTCCCGCTTCATGCAGCTTTTTTCCCTTTGCTGTCAAAAACGCCCCGAACACCCATTAGTTTCATTTGCTATATAGAAAATAAATTAATTTCTTATTGTTTTCCTGTCATTGTGCTCGCTGCAGATTTAATTAACAGCAAGTAATCTCTCTATATTATTGCTGCCTGTTACTTTTGTCTTTATTTATTTATTTACTATCTTACGTATTCATTATTATTAATAGCAGTATTTTTTATCATGTAGATCCAACTCCCAAAGCCTTTGCTGGATCCCTAGATGACCTTTGGTAGTGGTAGATCTTCACCTCTCCCACTGTGTCCCTTGGGAAAAGCTGCAAATCCAGGATGGAGATGCTGCAGTGAAGTCAATAGTCACTGCAGTCACTGCTGGGAGTCCAACCAGTGCCTCTGCTAGTGAACAGCTACTCCCACAAGCACTGCCTCACAAGGAAACTACATACCTGCCAGCATGATTTATGGTTTTCTATTGCTAAGCTCCCAGTCAGATAATCTTTCAGTGTCCACTTTTCTGCAGTACTGCGTAAAATATAATTAAAATTTAGAATTCAGTAATACCTGTCAGTTTGGGAAATGACTTGTTTTGGGAAATGACTTCTTTTTGGGAAGTGGACAGTTAAGGGCATGGAGTGGTGGCAGTCCTTGGAGAGCAGCACGTGGAGCTTGGTGGGTGTGGACATGTTTAATGAATAAATCATTAATATAAGAGCTGTTTTTGGCACAACTCAGTTTCTCCAGGCTGGAACCTGGGGGATATTCCAGGTCCCCTCCTGAATTGGTTCATGACTCTGAAGGTGTTTGTAGCTTCTTCGCACCCCCTTGGCTGTTACAAAGTGGAATTAAACCATGTTTACAGAAAGAAAAGTGTAATTTTCTGCACCTTGAAGCTGCTGTCCTGCAGTGGTTGGTTACAGCAGCTCATTCCCTCAGTGCATTGGTACCACCAAGTGCACTGCAACACCTCCTGTGCAGGATTCTAGAGGGCCTGATGCCAGCAGGTGAGGAAACAGGGGAGGATGTGTTTACTAGAGAGAGGAAGGTATTCACTGCTGTTCCCTTGATTTGTGATAGAGGCACAGAGCACGCACCAGCACCGGGAGCCTGTTGGTGGCTGCTCTGAAATGAGGTGCTGAGATTTTCCTGGTAAAAACTTTTCCAGCATATCATGTGGCAAAACTTCATCTTATCTGTTTTTCCTCACACCCTGGAGTCTGAGCTTTTATTATAACAGAGCACTCTTTATTATAACAGAGCACTTTTATTATAACAGACTCTTCTGAATACTTGATTAATGAAAACTGGCCTTTTGCATGGGTGCACAGTGCAATATTTCATATTTGGTATTAGGCACTGTGGTGAGCCCAGCAATTCTGCAGAGATAGGGATTATGCAGCACAATGATGAAGTATAAAAGGTGATGGGAAGTTCGCAAGGCAGGAAGGAAGAATAAAAAGAAGGAAACCACAGAAAAAGGTGTCTGGGTTTTACAGCTTCTTGATACAGCAGCTGCATTACAATTCTGATGTACAAGTGCAACTGAAGCACTGAAACACAGATTGAATGAGGCAAATTTGCCTTTAGGACAAACCTCCAATTTATTGACATTTGTATAACCATGTGGTGATCTACAGATAAAACCCCTCCTGAAGAGCTCTCTGGCACTATTGTAACAGGCAAGGAGCAATTTCCAGATCCAGGCAGCAGTAGCTGGGATGGATGGGTATACTTTAGTTATCCTTCTCCCTCCTTAGAAAGCAAGAAATGCCAGACTCAGATGAAATAAGTGTATAAATCATTGCAAATGTGTATAATATTTATGGTGCTAATTTATAATGTTGGATTTATCTCCTGCCTGGCGAGAGAGAGTTTTTTCTGATGCCCTCAGTGGCTGCTGCTCCCCAGTTTATATCACTTGTTGTCATTTTTTATATCACTTGAAAGGCTATGTCTGAAAGTGGAATTAGTACCAACACGTTACAGTATAGTTAAAAATAATTTTGGTGGTTGTCCAGGTTTCCTCCTGAAGGAACAGCGGGCTTTCTCTCGGAGGACTGGTTAATTGGGACTTTGCTGAAAGGTATAAGTCTATTTCAAAATCTGAAATCAGTGAAGGACTTGGCAAGGCAGAAGATGAAACAGTATAAAACACAATCCTAACTTTTGAAACTGTGCCCAGTTTCAAAACTGGGTTCCCCTGGGAAGATAAATAATTTTCCCTTAAGAAATGTGTTTTCCTTTTTGATATCGAGACTTGTGATCAAAACTCCTCCAATTTTTTCACCTCTGTGAGAAGTTGTAGCTTTTTCTGGAGTGTAATGAGGAACAGTTATGCTAGTGCAAGCACTGGTGGGCATGGAGCAAGGTTGAAGGTTGGGGTAGGAGGAAAGTCATCCAAACAGTGCTTGTGCTGCAATTTTTACTTGTGAGCGAGCTGTGATATTTTTTCTTCTTTTTTTAACTACATCTGGACAAATTAACATCTAAAACCTGAGTTATGTTCAGATCTTGTTCTTTGAGATGATATTCCTGAGGCCAGCAAGACAGCAAAACTATTGAGGTATCGGGTTAAACCATTTACCTTGAACCCCAGGTATGAATTATTCAAGGCTGCCTCATTAGTATTCATCTATATAACCTCACTTGTCACTCATCAGAGGTTATATTTTCCATCTATGCCCAATTCTTCCTTTCCATGTCCAGACCTCCCAAACCCTTGTATTTTTTAATAAGCATTGAATTACAGGGCCACAACTGAGGGTGTCTCTTTCCCTCTCTAACTTCTGCTTGTACTGGGGCTTTTAGTTTTTGTCCAGGCCTCCTAAATGCCAAGTAAACCTCAGCACAAGCTTTTATGGATGAGAAAACCCATGAAGAACACGGAGAAGCCATTTGCTGGGAAGTGCTTGCTTTTTCCAAGGTTACACTCTGCAGCAGACTGAAATCAGACTGTGCAGACTGGAGTGCTTTGGTCCCATTTGGTCTGGAGAGATGACTCGTTTGGAGGAAGCAGTGAGGGACAGGTTGGTGGTGAGTGATTGAAGCAGGAGGTGATCTGTGAAGGTAGGGACAGATGGAGTGTGCAGGTGTTCAGCTGCCGAGGGCTTGGCGGGGAGCTGGGAAACTTGAGACTCTTTTACTGAGAAGTTGCAAGGATTTAAGCATAGCAGATTTTTTAGGTTGGGTTTTTTCCTTCATTATTTGGAAGCTGTGTTTCTATGTGTGTCTTATCAGATGCATGAGAGCCCTTTCTTGCAAAATCATCAGGTGATAAAAGGGATGCTGATGGGGTCAGTGAGTGCTTCCTACAGCTCCAGCACGACTTTTCCTGGTGTTGGCAGTAATGAATGTTGCCTGTCTGCCTTTGTTCTTGTTTTGGGTGTTGCAATCCTTTGAAAAGCAAACACCATTCAGGAACAGGGGCTTCTGCCCAACAGCACCCCAAGGATTTACCAAGGTCCCTAATGTGGTGGGGAAGATGGCAGGAAAGGCAGAGAGATTCAGAGAGAAGGGAGGCCCAGCATGATGCAGGGATCTGGCTGAGGGGAGCAGGAAGGAATATCTTCAGAGAGGAACAATGGGTTTTTGTGACATCCCATGTCCTTGATCTTAACTTGAATACTCTCCCTAGGAATGGGCACAGGAATGGTGCCTGAGCACTTGAAATGGACTCTCCTGGAGACCCTCATGGTATTTGGACTTATAAAAATTCCCCAGGAAAGGGAGAACTAAGAAAACCATGTTCAGATTCCTATCTGCCCATCTGCTTCTGCTCCCCCTGTGACTTTTGAACCTGTTACAGGTGCATCCTGACACTGAAATGGATGGGCTTAAAATTCCCAGGAAAACTACTCAGAAGAAATTGTGGGCAGAAAGAGGGACACATAACCATCACCATAAAATCCATACATAGCAGTGCCACAGGAAAGCAGGCATTGGAAACTGGTGTTTTTCCTGGCACATATTTGCCTGCTGGCACCAGGACAGTCATGCAGAGGTTTTGCCCAGCGGTCATGCCTTCAACACAGCTGGGAGTATGTTCTGATGGGGGACAAGCATTGTTAACCCAGGTTGGGCCGTGCTCTGTCATTGCAGAGGCACTCCCAGGTGGTGGGAAGGTTTTGGCAGCTGCAGGCACCAGGGGAAAACCCTTTGTTTTCATACAGCCAAAATTATAGAGTGAGAAAACTGGTGTTTGTCATCCCCAAATTTCCTTCAGTACTATTCAGTTTCATTCTGAATCTAGATTGAATGCAAGTAGTGCATCAAAGTTAATTACAAAATTAAAACATTTTAGGAAATAATGAATTTACACATGATAAGTACAAATTGTTTAAAGGTCACTGAGTAAGGACTGTTTAAAAATCTATTAAAGATCTTGCATCCACAAGATTATGTGATCAAATTGTTTGCTCATTCAGCAGCGAGCTTCTCTGAGTTACTCAGATTTATTCTTGGGTGAAAGGAAGTGGAAGGGCCCCTTTCAATTACTTATTTTAACATTTCATTTCACCTTTAAGGCAATGTGGAAGCTGGCGATCTAACCTTGATTGCTATTGCAGTGCTGACAATGATGAGTATGAATCTGTAATATCCAATGGAAAAATTCAATCTGCTCTACCTCTGGCACTGCTTTGTGTAATGTGCTTTTTGATTCAGCTTGTTTGAGTGTCTGTGTCCTGGTCTGAAGCTGGGCAGACCTACAAGGGCCTTCTCACATTTTTGCTGCCAGATCTGCCTCGTGTCTAAGCCGTGTCATTCCCACAGCCAGAGCAATCCCAGTCTCTGCTGTGAGAGTCCCATGTCTGGTTGTATCCTCCATGCAGAGTCAGAGCTCATTCTTGTGCTGTCTAAAACTGAGAGCAAAGCTTTCACTGGTGGAATGAAGAGCTGATGCTGGACTGGAGCAGGGAGTTTGTCCTGTTTAACTTTAGGACTGGCACTTCTGTAGCAGGGTTGGGATTGACAGGCTGCCCATGTAAGTTGTGAAATCATCATCCCCAGAAATGTTCAAAAAACACATAGGTGTGGTCCTTAGGAACATGGCTTAGTGGTGGACTCACAAGTGCTAGGCTAATGTTTGGACTCTGATCTTAAAAGTCTTTTCCAGCCTTAAGGATCCTATGATTCTATGTGGAAGCCCTTAATGCTGTTAGCACAGGGCAATTTCTGATAGTGGGAACCTGTGCAGAGTTCAATATCCCCATTGAAACTGTTCTTTGGCTACAATGCCTTTGCTTGGGCCATTCCACTCTGGTTTTCCTCTCCCTCCACAACAGTACATCAGCACAGCAGATGGGGAGGAGGAAATAGGGACCAGCTGATATCTGGGAATTGCTGTTCCCATTACCAGAACTTCGAGCTCATGACATCCAAGTGCCTTCCAATTTTTTCCAGAATCAGCTGCTATTATCTTTGCTTCTCTGGCTGAATGAACCAACACAATTTTATTAAATTAGCCATTTGTTATGTCTCTTGTACACCATGGAAAGCAATTTTGGAGACTAATGACTGCAAGGCCCCTCACAATAGCAGTGTGAACTCTCCCTGCTGTAGGCACCCTTGCTGAGGACAGCCTCACCAGCACTGACATCAAGAGGGAAGAGATGACAGAGCAGTGATGACACACAGCATCTGCTCCCTTAGAAATCACCTGAACCCAGGTCATGCATCAGCAAGATGTTGTCCCTTTATGTAAAATCAGACCCTGAAAGGAGTCATGTTATTTTTCCTCTATCCCACAGCCCACTTTGGCTGGGCTAGTTGCCCTTTGGGAAAGGTGCTGTGGCTGTTTCAGCAGACAAATGCCTGACCCTTCCAGCCGGCCCAAACCACATCCATTAGAAAGGTAAACCAGCCAGAGCTCAAGAATATTCCCCATCTGCTTCTTTATGATAGAAAGACAAAGCCCTTGAAGAAGACAAGAGAGACTGAAAATAGAAAAATATGATTTTTTAAAAGCAATAGATGTAGGGAAAGATGGTAAGACGTGGTGAAGTCAGGAAATCTCTTTCCTTGAGGAAGAGGGAGGGAAGCAAATGCAGCTCTGGTGGAGATGGTAGCTGATAAGCAGCATTTGGATCCCCTTTGTGCTACTGGACCCCCTTTGCTCTGCCTTGGAGCACGCCTCTTCCATGCTGCAGCAACCCCTGCTTTATTTTCCAGATGATGCTGCCAGCCCCTGCACTGTTATCCTCCTCCTGGCACACCATGAGTTCTCACCCTTTTTCTGTAGCACCTGAGAATCAGCTTTTTTATTTTCAGAGTCTACAGAGATGGTAGCTCTGAAAATGATGCCTTATCCTGGGTCCTGTCTCTGCAAGTAGGTGGAGTTACAAATGGCACCCCTTCCAGAAGGTCACTGGGTTCCCCTTCTGCAGAGGCACCAGGATATTTATGGGGCACCTCGCAGCATTTCTGTCAGGATCCCTTCTCCTAATAAATGTGTTAGAGATTTTGAGCTTGGTGCACAAGAAAGATTGTAAAGCCTGCACAATAAATCTGCTTGTATTAATTCAATGGCTCTCTTGTGCAAAGCCTTTTTACTGCTACCAGTACCCAATAAACACAAAGCAAAGTCAAAGCACAATGATATTTTGGAACAACTTGTGGGTGATGCATAATGCTGAGGGAGCCCTCGCAGACAACATCAGCAGAATCACAGCAGATATTCAGCCCTAACAAATGATGAGCTTTTTCCTATGAGCAGAGGCAGAGGATGCCTAGCAGTGCTCCAGGTGGTCTGGTGAGCTGTTTCCAATAGAGGACAGTGTTGCACAGTCACACTGGCTGCTTATGAGTTAGGATTCAGAATCCAAAGCTGTAACATTATCCAGTTTAAAAATCCTGTCCCAATTCCTTAATGGGCTGAGTTGTCCTGTTTTTTTAAATTCTTGCTGTGTAGTGTTTGATCCCAAACTTCCCCACGCTGTGCTGGGTTCTCTGGCAGCTCTGTCTGCTGCTGTTTCTTTGCCTTTTCTGATGTCTCCCAGCAAATCTCACTGGCTCACAAGGTGTGAGATCAAACTGAAAGGGAAGAGGATCAGTGGATGTAATACTGCCCAAATGGAATGAGAGACTGAGCAGTTGTACCTACCTGCCTGTACTTGACCATTTGAATACCTTGCCTAATACATTCTTTGCTGTTGAAAAGACTTTGAGCATCTTTCTTGTTTCTCTTCTTCTGGAGCATTTTGATGGGTGTTTTTAGTAAAATCTTGGGTATGTCATAGGGAAGTGTGTTGCCTTTTTGTCCAGGGAGGTGTACAGAAGAATTTCAGGGGACTTTTCTAATTCAAACACCCATTACCAGGCTATCTGTAATTGTCAATGGTTGTATTTGTAAGGAAAGTGTTATCTCCAGTTCTTTCTTCCACAAAGTGGACTGAGAAGTTCATAAATTAGCATGAGATCATGAATTTAGAAGCTAAATTGCATGTTTGTGACTCTGTGGTGTGAACAGCAGCCTCTGTTCCTGGTGCTGGGATCTTCCACCTCTTAAGAGCACAGGTGGTTCTTTCTGCTGGAGGGTGCTCTTCTCTCTCAGGAAATGAAGTATTCTGAAATTTAACCACAAAGCAGTTGGTTTTCCTTCTGGGAGGAAGTTGTTGCAGCATCCACTAACCTTTAACCTGAAGAGATGGACACTTGTCTGTGCCATCAGTCACTGCCAGATACCAGGGAGAAGCCAGCAACACCTGGCATGAGATCAGATACTGCTTTCTCACCATATTCCATACCAGAGGTTTATTTGGCAATAGTATTGGAAAAATAGGGAAAATCTCTTGACAAATTGGACAAATAGATGCTGCCAATAAACCCCATAAGCATCAAAACCTTCTTTATTGCACTGTGAAGCTGTATTTTATTGGTGAATTAATAAGAATAACCAAACTATTTTAGTGGCTGACTGGGAGCAGTATATTAGTAGCAGTATTAATAAGTGTGGAGTGACAGGAGACTTGTAAGAGTGGGAAAATGAGATACAGTATTTATCCCTAGTGCAAAATCTCTTTTATTATTAAAGACATTGGGTTAACTAGGGGTAGATTTAATACTTCAACTCTATTTTTATTGGATAATTAGTAGTGAGCAATCCCAACCCTGGGACAAGGACAGAAATCTGAAAATCAAGAAAGTTGTGAAAAGAGGGGAAAGAAAAGGAAAATAGGTATCAGATTTGGGGTTTTACTTTCTATCTTTTTACAGAGTCAGCCACAATATAAAACTTCACTGGTGCAGATGGAGGGACACATGAAGGAATGAAGAACAGCTCAACCTCCTACCTGTCCATGAGATAAATCCTTGCAGGAAGATTTTCTGGATTTCCATTAAACACATCACTCCCCACCAGCTTTGGGCACTGCCAGGTCTGATGCAAGGAAGAATAAAAAAATGCACCAGCTCTGTTAAAGGTAAAGGTCTGTCTTAAATTTTGCTTCCCAGATAAAAGCATTTAGCAAGAACAAAGAATGTATGATGGGATTTTCAAAGAATGAGAGTAAGATTTAAATGCTGGAACTTTGGAAAGGCTCTGGAGGTGGTAAGAGCTGAGGGAGGGCAGACAGGATACATTTTGGGCAGCTGGAAATGTAAGCCACCCTTCCTTAGGCTAATTGTGCAGAAAAAGAGCCTAGTACTGCAGTTTTCTCTGCAAAATGGGGTGATTGTGCAGCAGCACCAGCATTTACTGACGATGGAGTCTGCTTATTTCCCCCTATTTTTTATTATCAGCAAAACCTTAATTACAGCTTACCTGCCACCTTCTGCCTACGTTTACAATGCAATAAATTTTCACTCTCCCTATGTAATCTGCATCTCAAACAGTGCTGGGGTCTGGCAATGGGCATTATTGATTCTTGGAAGAAATTAGAGCAGCATTTGTTCCAAGGAAAACGGGGATGGAGAGGTGTACATGTGCGCATGCCAGATATTAAAATGTCCCCTCTCTCCACCAGCACTCACTTGTCTGTGCTTTATTGAGCAGCACATTTCCAGGTTAGAAACCTGGGACAATTATTTTAAAGTGATTGATGGGAGTCACGAGGAGCAGGAAGGGGAATTTGGACTGAATTTGGTTCCTTACTTTCCAAAACCAGCAAGTTTTTTGTTTTTTTTTTCCCCTCTCTCAGCTGTAGGATTATTTAAAATGGAATGCAGGAAAAAAACAGTCGCTTAATGATTTAAATGTAAGTGAGAAATCACTTTGCAACATTTAGCTGATTTTTTTCTGTGTGAGTGTAAGAGCAGATGTGGCTGTGAAGAGTAATTAAAGGTGGAATCAATGGGTTCTTGGCTGTTGGGAAGTTAAAAATAGCAAGAAATGGAGTGAATGAATTATTTGAAAAATATTGCCTGTCAGATTACTGCTACCTTGGAAATATGTACAACACAATTCATTAAAAGAGTCTGGAAACGAAAATTGGCTCCTTGTTTAAAGTTTGTGCTAATTTGTCATTAATATTCATTGACTTAATGAAGGCCATAACTGCTGCAGCATCTGGCTGACCTCAGATGAGGCTCTGTGTGCTCTAGTGCACTCCACAGAGGTTTCTTAAACACTTTAATTTAATAAATATTACAGCCACGTTCTCATCTGATGTAAACTACAGTGGGATCAGGGCATTCATTGTGATTAACACCCAGGCACGATGGTCAGGGATTAGAGAGTGCTCAGCCCCAGGGTGTAACCCAGCAGGGGCAGTGATGCATGTGGGAGCTTTCTGTCACTGCCCAGGGATGGAAGAGCTAAAATGCTTTGAGCAGGAGGGAGACTGGGCTGTTGGAGTGATGGGTGACCTGCAGAGCCTGTGACTTCACTGCTCTCACCTGGTGATGAAGAGATCAGTCAGGAGGGTGATGAGAGTCGTTCCATCACTGGGTGCTGAAGGCAGAACCCAGCTGTCTCACAGCTCCTGCTGCTCCAGGGAATGAGCAAGACCCTCTACACAGGAGTAAACCTGCACCAGTGTGCAGCTGTGTGCCAGGGATTGCATTACAGCTCCCAAGGGCTTGTCCTGAGCAAGAATAACATCCCTGATCTTTTGTAGTGCCAACTCTTGACTGTTGATAATGAAGTTTTATATCTAGAGTTAAACAGATGGAATAATAAAAGACTGTATATGGTGGAGAACAAACCTGGTTTTAAACATGCTGCATCTTATCCCCCTACCTAATGAGGAGAGGAAGAGAATATCCTTAATTCTGTATCTCCTGTGTTTGTGTCCTTCTGTAAGCTCTCCCAAAGCAACAGCCTGCAACATTATCATAGAATGGTTTGGGTTGGAAGGGACCTCACAGAACACACAGTACCAATCCCCTGCCATGGACAGGGACATCTTCCACTATCCCAGGTTACTCCAAGGCCTGTCCAACCTGGCCTTGAACACTGCCAGGGATGGGGCAGCCACAGCTTTTCTGGGCAGCCTGTGCCAGGGCCTCCCCACCCTCACAGTAAAGAGTAAAAGTAAAATGAATAAATGAATGAAAGTGTATATTAGTGCATCGTAGAAGATGGCTTTATTTTTTGACCCATTTCATGCAGTATTTTCTGTTTCAGTTTTGAACCTGTGTGATACTGTAAGGGTTAAATTTAAGGATTTTTTTTTAGGATTAAATTTAAGAATTTTTCAGAATTCCCAGGTATTGCAGAAGTAAGGCTGGCTATTTTGTTTTGTGTTTGATTTTTTTGTTTTGTTTTGCTTTTGTTGCTGCTGATATGAGATGTGATTCTTGGGTGTGGCAGTAGATGGTGTTTAACCAAGCAGGAGCAGGGAGATAAACTGGAATTCCAAACAGAAAACCAGTGAAGTTGAATAAAAAAGAATTGTGGTTCAAGTGTTACCCAGATGAATGAGCTATGCATTCTTGGCTCAAAAGTTTTTTGAAAAATTCAAGTTTCAGTACCCCTTTTGTTTTGAAAATCAATAGCACTGACATGAAACCTCTACTTAAAAACAAAAAGAAAAAAGTGTTTAGATTCTAGCTCAGCCCCATCCTCAGCCCTTATATAATCAATAATAATAAAGGAATAAATCTAACAACAAACCTTATGGATTCTGAGAAAATGAAAAATATCATGCCTGGCTCCCTTGAGGAATTTCAGTTTATACTAACTGTTAAACAGGAGGAAGATGTTTCTCAAAATGAGTTATACTGTCCTTGTCCAAAAGGTTCCCCTCAGTGTGCATGGTATATACGTGAGCATAAACCCTGCCATAAACCAGTGCTGGGTGGAGTGCAGTTCCACCTGCATGGCTCTCTGGGACAGACTCTTGTTTTCCAGGTGAGATACAAATGGTATGCTGCGTTTTTATAGCAATAATAAGACATGTGAGTCAGCCAGGTGAATAGATTTAGGGAAAAAAACCCCAACTAATATCAAAGCCCCCCAAACTAACAGAAAAACCTCACCACCACCAGCCATTCCCCCATCCTGCTTCTCATGTTCTCAAAGTCCTTCAGAATACTCAGGAAAATTGGATAGAGTTACCTTTATGCAGCATACTTTAGGTACTCACTTGAAGTATAATTTACAAATAACTTCCACAAGGAAGTTGTAAGTCTTATCTAGGAAAAACCATTCACAAAATTCCCACACTAAGGGTTTAATCTGGCAAGTCGTTTGTTTTTTTTTTTTTTTTTTTTTTTTTCATTGATGTGTTGATGCTGTTTAACACTATATGCCAATGTAAGTATCAGGAAATTCTGGATCTGGTCAATCTCAAATTCTGAAGCTGTAATAAAAAAAGCCCCACTCACAATAATATTAAAAGGTTGGAAACAAATGAAGAGATCCTCCTGCAGCTGGACTTTAGTTCTAAAATACATTCAGTGTGATAGAATTGGCAGATCTTATATTTTTATTTGGGTTTAGCACTGCTAAATGTTTTCAAGCCCTGGCAAACAAGGATGTAAGTGCAACTGAGATTAGTCATCTCAGTACCCAGAAGCAGCACAATTTACCTCAAATGATTGTGATGGAGAAGTGTTTGCAACATGAGATGCATTCCATTTTCCCTGTCAAGCTCCAAATTGAGAGAACATAGCTGAAGACAGCAACATTTTTTGAAAAATGAAATGTTGAACATCAGCAGCAGCCAAGCTGTGGTGGTAGGGAGAGGCAGGTTGTGGTGCTGGAGCTGTGGTGCCACCAACCCTTTTCCTTTTTGGGACCTCTGCTTGGGATGTGTCACTGAGCAACACGTGCTGGAACCTGCTGGATGCTGGAGCTGGAGATTTGGTCATCACATCCTGAGCCCATTGCACACAAACAGCAAATGCTGGTGGGACCAGTCAACCAAGGCAACTTGATGCACTCTGAGTGCAGGTCAGGCATCACCACCATCTCTAGTGTCCATTCTTCCACCTGCCTGCTTGGTTAGCCTCTGGTTTTTCCCTTAATAATATTCTTAGGAACACATTGCCCCAGCCCTGAGCTCAGCCCAGTAGCTGGCAGCCTTTGATGGGGGCAGTGGTTTGGAAAGTTGCTGCTAAACTCTGGGGCAAAAAGAAACAGTCAAAAGAAGTGCAAGGATCACCATGTAGGATCAAGAACCTTTATCTTTCGTGGATTTTTCCAACATCCCAGCTCTTTCTGTGCTGATGCAAACCAAACCCCAGCTTCAAAAGACCCTTTGTTTAATCAACTGATTTCTCTTTTTCATTTTATTATTGGTTTACACTTTCATGGATGTTGTTTTGCATTACTTTTGTCAAGCCAGTGTTTCTTCCCCTACAGCTAGAAGGCTCGAGTGATGTTTGAAATTTATAATGCTCTTTGATTAATATTAAATGTGAAGAACAAATACATTTGGAAGGTCTTTATCTTCTGATAGACTTGGTTGTTTGAGTTGCTGAGGCTGGGGCTTGTGACAGCTCCTTGGGGATGTATGGGGTGTCTTTCTTTATTTCCAAGCCTCATTATGATTGAGCAAAATGTTCTCCAGTTTCCTCAGTAATACTTTTTTGTTACATCTCTAATATTTTAGGTATTTCTTGGTTCTTTAATATCTTACACTTATGTTTGTTTTTGTAGTTTCTGCTTTTTACTTTTATAATGAAAGGGTTTATGGTTTTTAAGGTTCCATCCACTGTCCTCTTTGATAAAACAGGAGAAAGTCTCCCTGATATATCGGAAGTCAAGGTTTGCTTTATGTGCAGTATTGTATCAGGCAAAATTTTCTCAAACAGAAAACAGATATCTATAACAGCTCTGCTTTATTGCATTTGGAATTAATTTCACATTCCATTTTAAATTAATTTCACTTTTTAGGGGAATGACAAATGTTACGAGAAAAAGGTATACTTGTGAGTGAAAGATATGTTAAGTATATATGAAAAGAAATGTAATATTTGTGCAAGGTTCTGAAATCTGTTTTTTTTCTGACCAGAAATCACTTCCTTCTGCTTACAAATTGAAGGCAATCAGTGGTATTATGGGTTTCTGCTATCTTTCTTTTTTTCTTTCACAGATTTCCTCAGCATTCTGTGTCCAGCTGTTTGCCCAGTGAAATAGGAAAAGTGCTATAGCTGTGAGTAAATATTCCAGGCTTTCAGGAAATCCTGAAGAGTTGTTGCAGAATGACACAATGGGGAATTTGGGAACAGAGCACACTTCTGCCAGCATTGACCAGAGTCAGAGGTTATCAGAGATGAAGGAGAGGATGCTCAGCAGTGGTAAGTGTGAGTGCTTTTGATATATTTCAACCTCAGAGTTGGAGAGGTTGGCTGTGGTGAATTAGTGGTGATTAGTGAGACTGACCTTGGGCATATTTGTGTGATATTTGGTTTATACCCTTGTCCAGGGCAGGTGGTCCATGGACACATGGCTTATGATTTCATTAAACTGTATCAACAATTAAACCTGATCAAAACTAAAGAATGACATAAAATCTAGGTGTGTTGGAGGAAGAGAAAATCTCCCTGTGCCACAGGGAAGAGCTAAAGACAAAGACTGAAAATCGGTGATGCTCCCACCCATTGTTTCATGTAATACCCAGATCTGGACACAAATTGGTGGAGCTTTCAGTAGGGCTCATAAAGTGAGCAGTGTTATCTGTTACAGCAAATCTTCGCTTGTCATTGCTCACCTCTCAACATTGTAAAGAAAAGAGCCTTCTTTTTGCCTCTAATATAGTTACATAGACAAATCAGTGCTTAGGTCCTTCCCTTTGCTGTAGCCTCCTGCAATTGTCTCTGTGAAGTCTTCACATTGGATGGCCTCTCCAGAGGCTTAAAATGAATTGCAGAACAAAATGAAACCTGACCTTATGCTATTATGTATTTTTTATGACTAGAGCTCCTCTTACCAGATACCAGAAAGAAATTCTGGCTGACGTTTCCTAGCAGAAAGGAAGAGATGTTGTTTCTCCAGTGCTTGACGGATGCCATAAACCTTGCACGTGCATTTCACCCAAACATGACCTTGCTTTAAGAGCACAGCCATACCTGGGGTCTGTTTCAGGCATGGCCTGGCAGAAGGCTGGCTGCTGGGTGGCAGCTGAGTGTGGAGGGAAGGTGACGCTGTTGTACACTACGACGACACAAAGACTCTGACTTCAGAAGGCTGAAAATGACTCCTCTATTTCTGGGATGTGTTTCCTTTTTTATACTATTTTACACAGACCAGTTTGATTGGTGACAAGAAGACAAACTTCTTCAATCATATTGGTAAGACCAGAGGGACATCAAAAAGAAGTCCCTCTCAGGGAAAAAATGTAAACAAAATTGCTGTTACAAAAACACTTCTCTTGTTTACAGAAAATTCCTTGGGAAAGGAATTTCAGAAAACCAAA
>JANPWX010000391.1:2868761-2928315 GCA_024734555.1 Trochalopteron elliotii
TGGGTCGGGCAGATGTCTCTGACAGCTGTGGCTAATGGCCTGCCATGCTGGGCAAGGAACAGCCTCCAAACCTTTCCTGCTCCACAGCTAATACTTGGGTTTGCGTGCATGGGAAAATAAAACTTGTCCCTCATTTAGCTTTATTATTGAATTCTGCCCTCACTAGTAAATCAACAAATTGTTGGTGCTTTGCACTCGGAAGTTGGCCTTTTCTGTGTAAGGTTGAGTCTTTTCCTTTGTTGTGGTTTTTTTAATGCGTGTTTTTTTCTTCTATTTCATTTGTTTGAAATGGCTATTTAAATTATTGATAAGATCTTAAAACTGAACTAATTCACTTCAATTTATCCAAGAGACAAAACTATTTATAATTAACAGAGAAGCAGAGGTCACTTTGGTGTGTAATAACTGCCAAGCCAAATGAATAACAATTATGCAGTTTTTTATGCTAAGCTAAAAATTATGCAGGGACTACCTTCTGAATAGCCTTGAAATGATTAGCAAGAGGTTCAGGTGGTAGGCTCAGGGGAAGGAGAAAAAAAATCCTTGGCAGGTGGGGGTCTCAAAAACTGTGCACTTATTTATCTGATTAGACTGGCTATCTTGGCACCAGAAACAAATGATCTTTTAAAAGAAACCTTATCTTTAAATCATAGTGACAGCAGAAGCTGTTGTGAGAACATGACCATACATAATTGAAAAGGACAAAGGGTGAGGGTTTTACATAAAAAGAATAGGATTTGAGTGGTGGCTTGCTTCATCTGTCAGTGTTTGCTGGGCAGTTCCTTGGGCTGTTGGTGTGCTTGGTTCAGGAGGAGACTACTGTGAGCAGTCACATAACCTTTCGTTTTTCTGAACATTAAGACAGGGAGAAAATGTCCCTAAAATGTCCTCACCACCTTGCTATAGGCTCCTCTGGGGCTTGCATGCTATTTGAGGAATCAAGAAATGAAGGAATGCCTTTGCTCATACACTGGCTGGGTAACGTGCTTTTGTTTGCACAGCATATTTTATTACTGTGAAAGAAGGAATGGTTAGGAGAGAAAAAAAAAATGAATGCAGGCTACAATACTGAGTTATTGCACCAAAGCTGGAATGGGCGTAAAAAGTAGCAACAATTGCATAATGGAACAATAAAAAAGCTTCTTTCTTTTTCTTGCGGGACATAATACCAGTTCACAACACAGTATAATTAGATTGCCACATTGCCCCTTGTAAAACCAGAAAGAAAAGAAACGTAGGGCTGCATTAAAACTCCTTTCATTTTCTAATGCCTTTAGAGAACTATTGGACATAGAAGATTCGCTCTGGCAAAAAGCTCTAGTGAGCTATTAGGTTTTTAACTATTTTATAGGGTTTTTTTTATTATTGCCAGGCCTAGTTTTTCAGTACAATGACTTTGTCCTCTCTCCCCTTTCCAGCCTGTCGCACATTTATCAATCTTACAGATAACATTCACTATAAAGATAAGTCCAGGCTCTTATGAAGCACTGTGTCCTGCTGACATATCTTTCCCTCCCCCTACCTTTTATTTAGTGAGTCTCACATGACTTCTTTTATCTGATGATCTTCTGATACAAATTTCTTGTGCCAGCTCCACATCTCACAGACAACAGGAACAAAGCCCTGTCATGCAAGAAGTGGACACCATCACCTCTGGGCCAGGTTTTAGTGGAATCCAGCAGAGGAGAGCAAGGACTCTTCTAGGTCAGAAGATGACCTTTCCTAAACAGTTAACCACGAGCAAAGCCCACACCTTTTTTTTCCCCCCCTATTAATTAATATAAATGTTTCCTCTTCATAAAGACTGTAAAGCTAAAATGCAAGTGGTCAGAAAGGAAGCACTGAGTGTTGAAAAACAGCTTCATTTTCTCAGTGAAGCTGATGAAATTTACTTATAAAAAACCCAGTTTTTGCCAAGGGCAAATTGATGCAAAATCACTACATTGCCACAGGTTGGTTAGAACTGGGTCTTTTCAAAGAAAAATAATATTGCTTATTAGTGGACCTGCAAAATTTTGTCATTATTCAAATTTCTTAAAATCAGTGGAAATTTCAGAGTTGCTCTGAGCATGCACAGCTGACAGTGATAAGTTGTGTGCATCTCTAACCAGGAGTTTTAAAATGATGCATAGGGAGTGCAGTTGAATGAAATTTCGCAAACTGATACCAGCAAGAAAAATGTTCCTGCTTAATGCAGTGGAAAAAAAGAAAGTTGCAACTTCCTTGTGTTTATTGTTTTTATGGCAGTGGGAGATGTAGTCTTAGCTGGGACTTAAGGATTAGTCTTGAATGTCACCATGCACGAGCCCTTCAAGGTTCCCAGGCAGCTTGGGAGTGCAGTGCCAAGAGCAGACTGAGCAATAGACAGGATGCTGACCCAATAAGAGAATGTCTCCTAACATGTCCTGGTTCACCTCTTTCACATTTAATTGGCTGTGACTGGTCTCCAGAGCAGTGTTCTTGGATCCAGGATGAACTAATTCATGTTGCAGTGGAGAGAACACGACAAGCCTGTCTGGTTTCTTCCCCATCCATCCATCCTGAGCACTGGCCCTTGGGAGCAGAGATGAGATTTGCTTCCAAGCTATTGCAGCAACTTCTGGGGCCAAGGCTGGGTTGTCACCTCTGCCAAATTCCTAGAAATGTTTCTGTGACTTACTTGGTCTTAATAGCAAAGACCACAACATTGCTTTGGCACTAATGAACACCTCAGCTGAGCATTTCAGTTTATATCTGTGTTTTGAATTGGAGATTGAGAAGGATATACTCTTTGCTCTCTAGGTTGAATTTCCCAGATGAGCTACAGGGCTTTTAGCAGGGTAACTATGTTGATCTGACAGAGTAAGTCTGGACCACACAGTTCCAGAGACATTTCCAGCTGGCCTAGGCTGACATGATCTGTATATTTAATTAAATTTAATACCACAAATACCTGACAAGACAGCATGAAGCACCTCTATTAGACTTAAGCTTACAAAGGTAGTACATATGTATGGCTGTACCTGCATGTGTGACATATTTTTTATGTATTGGTAAGTGTAATATGTTTATGTCTTTCAATCACTTCTACTATTGTTAAATATTATTTAACCCAGTGTGCTGACTCTCGCTGCCTACAGCAGAGCAGTTGAGCAGAGTGTTTGTAAGCATCTAGAAGACAATAATAAGAAAGATGATTAACAAGAAGTCATGTGAACCCTATTCAATTTTAATTTATAGCAGCAAAAAACCCTGTGGGTAGTGACTCAGTTTCACATATCATTACCATAAGCAAATATTTAGAAGGTAAATTCAAATACAAGTGGAAAATTTTATTCCAACATTAGAATTTATCCTGCATGTGTAGCCTGTTCTGCATAGAGGGGAATGGATGAGCAGAGAGGCAAGAGAACAGGGTTTATGCATAAAAAAATCCTGTTGTGAACAAAACCTGGACAAACACAGTCATAGAATAGAGTAGAATATTTCACATGGAGGGGGCCTTCCAGCTGAAAAGTTTTCATGTGGCTAAGACTAGAAAGGTTAAGCTTCAATTGAAATAAGGACAAATCAGTCTGGATAAATAAGGAAAAAGAAAAAACTCAAACAATCAGCAAACTAGAAGAGCCAAAGCTATTGGACATCTCAGAGGGGTTTGCCCAGGCAATAGGGACTGTTGCTGCAGACAGGTGAAGAAAAGGCCTAATCTTGTCCACAGTGAAAAATAATGCTATTGCCCAATGAGGGGCTGGGGTCTTGCTCCTTTTTTTTCTCCTTTAACATCTCCCTTTCAATAGACAAGGCCGTCAAGGTCCCAGAGTGACCAAACATTGATGAGTGGCCACCAGGGCTCAGCAGTGGTGGTTGGGAGGGGTGGGAATGGCCCTGGCTGCCTGCAGGTTCCAGCAGGAGAGGGGATGCTCTGAGATGCAGTGTAAGGACTGTGTAAATGCCTGGGAACGGAGCCAGTGTTTCTATAATGGCACTTGACACAAGAACAAACACCAGAGAAAATCCAATGAAACTTTAAAGTGAAATGTCTCTTAATTGTTTGGTGGTCACAACCTCTCTCCATCAAACCCCTGCATAACGAGTTTCCCTTCAGCCCTATTTGGCCTTGTCTTTCCAAGCTAAAAATCTGAGCTTTCAAGCATGAGTGACAAAACTGTCAGCATTGTCTAGATTTGTGCAAAAGGACATGCTTTTGCTGCATACAGCAGCTCCTGTAAAGAGGAACTTACCCAAGGTTGGGTCAATTTTTCTCTATGAAGCCATTTCAGCAGAATGGGAAATGGTTTCAGGAAAGCAGCTTAGAGAACAGGCATCAACATGTTAATTATTACAATCTGTCTGCACTAAATCATGTAAGTTTACCCAGACCATAAAGCCTAGTGCTGCTGGATGATCAGCTTCCAGAAACAACCAAAGATGACTTTTTAATTTATGTTTGATGTTTCTTGCTAATTTAAATGTCACAGCTCATATCTATGTCTCTGTTACCTCAAGGGTAGGCTACTCAAGTGTGAACTATAATAGTGCTGTATCTTAAACACACTTGAAAACATACTTCAATGTGGAATGCCTCTGTTTACATTAAAATGATGCATTATTATTTATTATTTATATTGCAGTAATATCCAGCAGCTTCAGACATCTATTAGGAAGCCTTTATGGTCAGGGCAAAGCAGACCATAAAGTAATGTCCCTACCCCTGCTAACTTTCATCTATAAGTAAATCCTGCCATGAATATATCAGCATGTTTTCACAGAAACCAGATATTTGTGTTGCAGTGTTAAGGCATCCGTTAGTCATACAGCTGCCAATGGACTTTGCTACACAACAGGGTCCATCTTCCTTCTTCCATGCCAAAATAACCTCAGGCATCCAGATTTGGGGGTACTCAGATCAATGAAACAGAAAGAGAAATTGAAAGAATACTCAACTTTTAAATTAACCTTATTTGGTGCAAATAACAACTGTTTGATAATAGGTAAGGCACCTTTGGGGACATCACTGATGGAGGAAGATCATTTGGGTATTATCTCTCTCTCCCTCTTTGTTTCCTGGAACTGAAAGAATAGAAGCCCACACCACATGGAAACCTTTTAGATCTATTTACCAAGTTGTTTTTTTTTTCTGCTACAGATGTACAGGCTGACTGCCTTTTACAGTGCCTTGTCTGATGAGAAAGGCCCTCTGCTAATAAGTTGATATTCTCAGTTGCACTCATAAATGATGCAGTGATCCTAACAGGCATTTCAGCTGTTACCAAAACGTCCCTGATCCATATGTTTAATTGCACTCAGAAATGCTCAGGGACAGGGAGGGTTTGCTATCCATATCAGGGAACAGGTATGGCTGTTAACATGTTGTTGCCCTTTTTCATTCTTCTGCACATTTTTTGTTAGATGAGCTGTGCTCGTCTTCTGTCTTGTGTCATGGAAGAAAAAGCCATAGCACTGCATGTGGAAAGATGTTATATCTGCTTTGCCTTGAACTAATGTCATATTTCTGGGTACCTGGTGCCTGGAAGACAGGTTCTTTAATGTCAATGCTCCCATGTGGGAGGATGTGACACCCCAGCTCAGGTGTGTGAGATGTGAGGGGCTGAAGTCTTGGAGATGTTAGGCTAGGCCTTAAAAACTGACTCGTGTTTCTGAATGTGTAGCTCTAAAATAAGTCATAGAAGATATGACAGGCTGCCAAAAAGAATTCCACCAGCTTCTTCCCCCTCTCTCAGACCTAACTTAAAGGTACAGGACTCATGTCTGGGAATAGAGCAGATGATAGGGGATGCAGTATCATAAAGTCACCCCAAGACATTTGGAAAGGCTTCTTTATGTGGAGGAGTCAAAATTGCCATCCTTCCTTGCTGAGGTTGCTAAGTGCCTGGTTAGCCTGGTTGCAGGAGCAGCCAGAGGTCCTTGTGTTTTGGAAATTAAGACTTCAGAGAAATCTTAGTTTATGAACTTGTCAGCATCTGAAGCAAGTTGTGTTGTCTGCTGCCTGAGTTGGGCTCTTGTTCCTCCTTTCTGTCATGTGTTATTGTTATTTGCTTTTCTGCTAAGAAAAAAGCAAGTTATTTAAAACCAGTATCTGAACTGGCTTTATTTAACATACATCTGTTCAATTTGCAGAGGCATGTCTTTTCCTGAAATTCCATTTGTTTTCCTTCCTTGCCACAAAGACTTTTCCGTGAGCAGTCTTGGCAAAAGCAGGACTCTGCTCGAGCTGTCATGACCAGCCCAGATTTGCATCCTGCCCCAAGTCAGCGTTTGTGTCTTCAGCTTCCCACAAATCTGTGCAGGAGATGGAGAGCAAGAAACTCTTTGCATCCACAAGCTGAATTAGAAATATGGGAAGAACAGTGTCATAACAGACATACAAACATAAGCACAAAATCTGCCTTCCCTCACTTTTTTTTTTTCTGCCAAAATTATCTTCTCCTTGAGTCTTCCCCTCCTACTTTGAAAAACATGTCCCCACTTACTACCCTGCAGCCTCCAGTTTTGTGTGTTTTTCTATTGACAAAAAGCTGTATTTTTCAGGCTAAATTGCTGGCTTCCTGCAGTACTCCAAGAGCAGATCAAGGCGTGGTTTATTCCCCTGTTCCCTTTCTATCACTTGAGCAAATGCCTTGTGTTTGAAAGCCTTTGCCTGAATTGAACCCAGTAAATTCACTCACAATATTTAAGAAAAGCTGTCAGGAGTGCCATGTTCCTTTTATTTAATTCAGTATGTATCATGTAGGTTCTGAAGTGCCAAGCACAAGGCAAGATATCTTTGTGTGCCTATAAGTGTACATCTGGCTATTTATTTTCTGTTTTTCTGACTACAGTTCAATGGCCTGGACATTACTATGATCCCATCAGTGACCAAAACTCCTCTGTTATCTGTACTCAGCAGAGTTGGGTTAAGTAACTTAGTGTTACTGGAAGAAATTTGACCTATAAGATGGTAAATATTAATTTTTTCACTCTAGTGATAACTGTTTGTTACTGGCATAAAAAAATGTCTTCACAGGCCTTTCCTAAAAACATCTTTGACATGGGAATAAGGCTGTTAATAATGATTGTTATAATGATGTCATGATGGGGAGACACCTTTGCTGATAATGTCAGAGGAACATTTAGATGTCACCAGTGCATAGTGAAGCCTAATTATTCCCTGATGTAATAGCTTACAGATTTCTTGTCCAATAGTCCTTGAACCCACAGGAACAAGCACTTTTCCCAAAGTGCATTTGTAAATTTCTTGGTGGAAATAATCTATAAGAATGCGACACAGATTACTCAATTGAAATTAAAATGAATAATAAGAAAGGTGAAACCCCCAGCTGATATTTTCTTCAGAAAGGCAAACCTGAGTGGGTAAGCAACTGGAATAAGTAGCTCATGAGAGGGGCTGTGCCAGAAGTGGAAAACCTGCCAGCGGCAACCCTGCCCTGTATAAAAAAACATTGAACACAAAGTATATATATATATACATATGTGCTTTCCTTCGCTGTGGAGATGTAGGAAACTCAAAAGGAAAGGAAGAGTGAAGTTAATTATGACCTTAGAAACTTGCAGCTGGGTTGGTGCTATAAGGCAAAAACTCATCAGCCAGGAATGTCTAATGAGGAGAAGGATTCTGACATTTGATCACAGGGTGATTATGAACCACTAAAACAGTATGGCTGTATAAAAATCCAATCTACTGTAAGATTAAACAGCTGAATTATTTTCTCCATTTATACAAAAGCATTAATGTCTGAATACAGCACCGATCCCTTATAGTCAAAAGAGATAGATTCAAGCTGCAAAATATGTAACAAAAAATGTAGAGAGTTTGATAATTATGTGTGAGAAAGTATCATAAAGGATGGAACTCAATGAGCCAAATATGTGGCTTATTTTTCCCAGCAAAATGAAAACTTTGAAGGTTTCTCTAGACAGACAGAGAGCAAGAAAAAGGGAAGAACGTCTTAACCCAAAAGGTGATACTGTGGTGATAGCAAATGAGTATAGATGAGCTGTACATTAATGGGAGCTGGGAGCAGCATGGTTATGGGAAGCCCTTGCACGGCAAAAAAGAAAAGTCATTTAAGATGATGTTTGTCCCAAGTGATGCAGTTACTGGTTTCTTGGGAGACAAAGCGACTGTTTGGAAGGACAGTCCTTCCAGTCTCCTGTTTCTGACTTTTTTCCATCTTACTCTTGATTAAGTAATAAGTACCTTCACTTATTATTTGGATGACTTTGTCACTGTTTGCAAAGTAATTTAATTCAGATATCTACTCAACAGCCACAAAAATATTCATGAATCCTGATTGTTTGGTAGATTTTAGTGCCGTAATCAGTCAAAGAAGTTGTGCTATACCTTGCTGACTAGACAGTAAAACACCAGCTCTGCGCTCCATATAAAGTGACAGAGATTTTAATTGCACGCTTGAAAGGTCTGAGGTTGTTTCTGAATGAATGAATGAATCTATTAGTGCCATTGTCTTTGACTATAAACGCTCCAGCATAATGACAAGGCAGAGCTATTACTTTGCCTTGCATGGAGCACTCCCACTTCTGTTGTGTTGTTCAAATTGTTTTCAGTAGGTGGCCAACGCTGCATCAAAGTCATGATTTCAAAAAGCAAAATGGACACTAATGTAAAGTTCCACTGAACTCTCCAAAATTTAAATGATTTTCAGTTTATTAGATGGAGAAACCTTCACCTTATTTACATCTCGTTGCCTGGCTGCAGAGCGTGCAACCTGCCTGGCTTTAACGTGAAGGCTTATTTATGCTGGTAAATTTATTATACTAGTGTGATTGGTCAGCTTAAGGGAAGAAAGCCACTTTCTGTCCTCAAAAATAAGGAATATGTTTTATTTGGCTATATCTAGTATGATATTTTTGCAAAAAGCATTCCTTAGTGCCCAAAATACTAATGGAGAAAACCACTGGGAAGAGTTATGTATCAAAACCAGAATTGTGTGTGTTATTACTGAAAAAATATTATGTTGTCTACTGGCTGCATGGTTCTGAATGTTGCCTTAGTATCCACAGTCTTTTAAGACATTTCTCTGCCAGTACAAAACCCTGTGATACATGGAAATCCTAGCTCTAGGTGTTTCTGTGTATGCTGGAGAGCTTTGCCAAAATAGCTGGAATAAGCAAGAGTTTATCTTTGCTGCTAAAAAAGGTCCATTTCTCATCTTACAAATATTTTAGTTTAGTATAAAATATGTATGAATGATGCCACACAAAAGTCACTGTGAAGGCTGGATGTATTAATTGCAGTGCTTTGACTAACACAAGTTTATTTGTGGTAAAACTGAAGTGGCTTGCTCTTGCTGGAGTCTGTGTTCTGAATATTTTTAGGCTAAAAAGACACATTCTTTTTGTTCAGACATGACAAGCTCCTGCTCTAGTCCTTCTTAATGTCAACCAAAGAGTGCTTTGGGCACAGTTATTATTTATATCACTTCTGCAAATTGTCTCTTGCTGAGGTACTGGATGTTCAGTGGGAATTACATTGATGCAAAATGCTGTGCTTACATGTTATGCTTCAAGGGAATGGTTATAGGACCAGGATTTAAATGTCCCAGTATGAGTGAGGGGTCTGCAGACTGGGTGAAATTACCCCAGGTGATGGGTTTACAGAGAAGGTGAGCCTTGGGCATTGAAGAAATGGGCAGAATTATTTCATCAAAGATTGGTCTCAACTGTCCTGCCCCAGGTCTGGATTCCTGCTGCTGAATCCAAGGTTTTCCTCCTCTTTGTGCCAGACTCCATAAGACACAATACAATATGTCTGTATGTTAACACAAAACTCAGCAAGTGACTATCATAGACAATAGGAAGAGTGGAAAATAATGATAAAAAAGAAGCTATATAAGGACATATAATTATTTGCATGAAAAGTCCCACAGCTGAGAATCATAGATGGGGAAGGAGGGAGGGAGAGATTACATTTAATAATGATCTGTCTGGGTCAAAGGGACAGACAAATATTTAGAATTAATCCTGGGCCTCTCTGAGTAGTTGTCTGCATATTTAGGAGCCTTAAATCCATAGATCCCACTCCCAATACTCAGATTTGTGGGTTTTCTGCTCTCATTTCTGCCTTGGAACATATATATGCTGAGCAATAGAAAGCCTGAAGTTACATCTTTCATTCCTAACTGCACAAAACTGGTAAGACTAAATGACTGAAACACAGCATTAGGGAACAAAAGCTTCCTTCTCCCTCATTTTCTTCCTCCATGACACAAGCTAATGGCATGGCCACAGAATTATTATATAGAAGGATATAATCTATGAAAGAAAACCTGAGCACCACTTCTCTGCTCTGTGACACAAAATCGGCGCACCTGGGCTTGGAATCAGATTGAAAATGTGTGATGATGTCTCATCTAATGCCACAGCACAGCTGGTCAGTAGCTGGACAGATAAATTTGGCCATAAATAAGAAACCCAATTCGACTAGCCTAGTTGGATGTAGAAGAGAAGTAAACAAGTTCCTGGGTGAGCAATGATAGGACGGATTTGAGCTCAAACAGGGAGCACCAGCCAATCCCATTCAGTCCCGAATGCAGACAGATCATTGGCCAGGGCACTGGGCGGTGCTGAGACCCCGACCAATCAGGTGTCCAGGTGCAGGAATTTTGAACACCCTATAAAAGGGAGCCCTGACCAATAAACTGTGCTGTTTGTCCCATGAACCTCAGTGAGTGCTGTGCTATGTCTGTGTCCGACCTCCAACCTAATTTATCCAATAAGATAAATTAACTCTTGCAAAAGAAAGCACCATGCTATTTGTCAGGGGTGTCAATAAATTTCCACCTATGTTTCCTCTTGTGAGCAGAAAGCAGACAAGAGAACTAACAAATGATTCCTCTCCTCCAATGCCTTAAACATCACTATAATGATGGGAAAACAATGGCAACTTCTATCACCATCATGAAATGAGGAATTTACTGTCACATGTCTCGTGGGACCTAATTTAAAGCAGGGTTCTCAGAGAAACTCAGGTCAAGAGTAAAGAAGAAAAAGTTGATGGAGATCTGGTTTGACAGCTGGAATATCACAGAGCATTCCAGGTTAAACTTGGAGGGCTTTATGGAAAAGGACTTTATACAGAGAACATGTCTGACTAACTGGAAATAAATAGCAAAGCTTTTCTGTCTCTTGGCATATAGCTTCCCTTACAAGTGCATGCTGGAATTTTTGCCAGAAATGTTTTCATTGATCTGCTCCTTCTGCAGCAGTCCTGGGCCATGACTCTTACCTTTTTATAGGAAAAAGTCCAGCATTTTGCACTCGGGTCAGCGAACGGATGTGACTGTACCTCTTTGAAGAAAATGTAGTCTGAAGGCAGAGCATGCCTCCATCTGTTGGTGTTCGTCTCTCACACGGGTTTCTTGCCTCTTGCTCATTGATAGATGCTGTAACTCACATGAATTAAGTAATAATCATTCTGACTGGGGGGGTGTGGCTTTGGTCACCCAGCAATGCATATTTAATCCATCTTCTTGACTCGGACTTCAAAGTTTAAGAAATTGCCTAAATTAAGCAGAAATTGACATCTTCCCTTTAGGTTTCTGTGCGCTGTGTAACATGCCTTCCACATGTGTTCTAGGACTAAATTTGGTGCAAGGATTTATCAGAAGCACAACAGGTAATTTTCTTTTCCTAACTTTTCAGAAAAGAAGGGAAAAGAACATATTCTTTAGCTGTAGTCAATATTCTCAACTTCAGAGAGGCAAACAGGTATCCTTTAGCTGTCAATTCCTTGTAATTTGTTTTAAACTTTTGCAAAGGTCATGCAAGAGAAGAAGTGGGGGGTACCTGCAGGGAAATGTCTCTTTTTTACAGTAAAAGCAGGAACTCACAGCTAAGGCTATTTTTGTGGATTTTTCTAACAGAATAGGGTTTTTAAACTGCTTTTATATTTTTTTTTTTTTTATTGCTAAAGGTAGCAGACCACTTTAGCAATATTAAAAAAATGCCCCATAGGGTCTTTGAATTAAATGCTCCTTTTGGTTTAAATGGTTTGGGACTTTGAAATAAAGAATGGTGAGACCTTCTATATTTGAAGACTTTGCTGTTTGAAACACCACTTTTGTTTTACCACCCAAAATGTCCTCTGGGACCCTGAGAACACTTTTACAAAGCATGAGTCCAAAAGTCACCTGTTTACGGCAAAGCTGCTCTTCAGTGGAAGGGAATAAGTGAAGCTAAAGCAATTCATCTCAAATAAAGTAAAAATAGACAAAAATATTATGAAGCTTTAATAAACTATTAAATGTTGCCAGGCTGAAAAGGAGGAGACCAGAGGGTAAGGAAGAGAATGGGGATCATAAGTAATAGGACAAGAGGAATGGTCTCAGGTTGTGCTAGAGAAGGATTAGGCTGAATATTAGGGACAGCTTCTTCATGGAAAGGGTTTTCAAGCAACAGAACAGACTACCTAGAGTAATGGCTGAATCACCATTCCTAGAGGTGTTTAAAAGGTGTGTAGATGTGGCACTTGGGGACATGGGTTATGGTGGCCTAGGCAGTGCTGGGTTAATGGTTGGACTTGATGATCTCAGAGGGCATTTCCAACCAAAATGATCATGTGATTCTACAGTGATTAGATAGCAGGATCTCATCCTGTGGGATGATCCTCCAGTTATTGATAGTGCCCATTTTACAGGCAAACAGTGTCAGCTGTGCAGGATGAGCCACCTCCTGCTCCCATCCTCAGAGGTGCTGCCCCAAGGTGAAAATAAAGGTCAGGAACATCAGAGGCATTGCCACTCTGTAATCAGGAATGACTGACTGTAATTGACTCAAATACAGAACAATAGCTCAGACAAAGCTGATAGGCATCACTTGGTCATTACAACATAAACCTCAGCCAAGTCTTTTAGCAGCAGTAATGTAAAAAGCAAACAATATTGTGTTGAAAAGAAAGGTCAGGACAGCACTATAAAATAATTGGAAACTGAGCACGCTCCTTGTGAAGATTTGCAGTCTTCATTTTTCTAAGGAAAACTGTATTAAAGTGATGCCAAACCTCATGATTTCTATGAATTACATGCCACTGAGAAATATTTTTGTGTGGCATGTTTACTTAGAAATATCAATTTTCATGGGTTCTAATCAACAAATTCAGGAACTAATGCGTGCTGCTGACTTTTCCCAGACCCTGGCCATATTGTGTTTTCTCTAAACAAACCTGTGCTCAAGAGCAATCACAAGCTGGTAAAGCTAAAAGCAGTGTCTCTACAGCAAAACACAGTTATGCTGTCTTCATTTTTGCAATTTAAGTGGAGTAGCAAGAGCTGCTCTGCATGACCCAAATTTTCTCTTGCTGAAGTGGGACAACTGGAGATGGTTCTGCTCTGTGGAGCAATAGCTCAAGGCAGGGTAGAGGGAGATGTTCTCAGCCATTAATAAAGTCAAGCTTCATCATCACTCTTCAGGTCTTTGCTTGCAGTTCAGGCAGAGGACATTTGCTTTGGCATACACAGTTTTAAAATAGTTCATTTGATCCACGTTGGGAGAGGAACATCCAAACCCAGGGACACGGAATAACCCTGCACATGCCTTCTCCTAGAGCATCCTTTCTCAGGTCATCAGGAGTCCTTCACTTTGACCTCCTCTGTGGGCTCTGCTCTTACATCTCATTGTATATAAAATGCATTTTTCACATAAAGAAACCCATGTTGTAACATGAAAGTGTATTTTTCCAAAAAGACATTTTTGGCACCCTGACAAAGGTCATCCAGACATGTCAGCTCTTCTTTTAAAACCTCAAATTCTCCAGTGCGGTAATGATGTTGAAATATGTTTTCATGCTCTAGAAACTTGTTTATTGGGTATTTTAGTTTGGCTGCTACAGAATGAAAAAGATTATCTTTGAATTGCTTTAAGGTCTTAGAAAAAGTCTCCTTCAATACACAGGTTTGCTAATGTGGTGAGTTTGGGAATTTTCAACCTTTTAGTCTGTGAATGTGAATTTTAAAAATCTGGATCACTGGAGTGATATATAAATGGGTTAAATAAAAAAAATAGAGTGAGATTTTCTGAAGAAGGATGCAATCCACAGCAATTATTCAAAATTTATCATTAGAAGACAAAAATAATCCTATTTTTTGTTATAACTGCAATGTAAAAGAATAGGTTATACCCAAAATGGACACTTGGCTTTGCAGTTCTGACTCAAGGTTTCCATTGGACTCTCAGTCCCAGCAGCTGACCTTGTGCCTTACTACCATGCACAACAACAGCTGGATTGAATGCATCCCAGGGAGTGCAGTAATTCCAATGTGCCAATCACCCTATAAAAAGCCAAATTAAAATGTACCAACTAATAAGACCTAATTCCATCATCCTTTAGCACTAGAGATGAATGAGCAGTGTAATTAGATGAACACCGTCAATGGTCTTCTGAGAATTGTTCTGAAGAAAAGCTAACAGAACCTGACTAAGAAAACAATTGGATTTGTGGGATTTGGGAGGTAGATTAGATAGCATTTTTTGGTGGATTGACTACTGATAAAAAGTGGGGTCCCATGAGGGATGAGTTGCAGAGGGGCTTGAAAGGAAGATGAGATATTGGGAAGAAATTCTTTACTATCAGGGTGGTGAGGCCCTGGCACAGGTTGCCCAGAGAAGCTGTGGCTTCTTCATTGCTGAAGTGTTCAAGGGCAGGTTGGGGGTTGGAGCAACCTGGGAGAGTGGAAGGTGTCCCTGCCCATGGCAGGGGACTGGATGATCTTTAAGGTTCCTTTCAATCCAAACCATTCTGTGGTTCCATGAAGCTGTTCAGCACTGTACATCTGCTTTATGAAGGACACAGAGATCTGACCTTACTGATGTCTCTTCTTGAGAAGCACCTTCATCATTAGTCCAGATTTTACAGTGATTTTCATACTGTGATCACTTAAGAATAAATTTAACCTTAACATTAGAAATATGTAGGTCTGTTCAAGGGTCTGTTAGCTCAGGTGGATCATGTTGACTTGGTCCTTCAGTACTTTTGCCACCTGTCTGGTACATGTGTGCAACAGATCTTCCCCCCAAAAATTCTTTGCAAATTAACTTAATTAGCAAATGACCTACCATGAAAGTACAATGCTATTTTGCCTCCAAGGAGTTTCACTGACAGGTCTCAAGGTACTGGAACATTTTTATCTACAAATCAATAGCCAGGCTCCCCAACACTTGTACTATCAGACGATCCAAGCTGTGATAGCACAGCAATCAGTCATAGCCACAAGAGCACAATACTGGCTTCTAATGACATGAGTGTTATTGGAGATTTGCAGGACCTAATCAATTGAACGAGACAGTAGATGGCAATCAATAGTTTTCTATCATTACAGCAACCCCATTCATACTGCTGGAGTAAGAGGTTTGTCAGAACTTAATTTCATGCACTTTTTTCTATGATTTTATCCACTCAGGTGTTAGAACTCAAACTCAATTTACCAGATGTGTGCTTTGAAGGTGGCTTTGCTTACACTAAGATGGCTGAGTGGTTTGTTTTGGTTATTACTTTCTACTGAAAATTGTTTTTCTGAATATCCAAAAAAAGGGAATGCTAATGAGTAATTGCATTCATAGAATGGTTAAGATCAGAAGGGACCTTAAAGATCATCCAATTCCCACTCCCCTTTCAATAGATACCTTTCACTAGACCAGGTTATTCCAAGCCCCATCCAGCCTGGCCTTGGACAACACATGGGGAAAGTTGCAGAGGGGTAACACTGACTGAGGGTGTGCTTTTGTCACTATCAGAAAACAGGGCAAGGTGGCCCATGCTCCACAAAACTGCAGCAACCTCACTTGCTGCTCCATCTGTCTCATATCTATTGGTGTCCTTGGCTCAGAGTTGGAGTACAAAGCTTAAAACCTTGAATTCTGGCATTTATTTTATGAATACTCCTGTGGAAGTAGAGCATGACATGAAAGTCTTCTCAGTCAATATTCTTCAAAAATAGAAGCCAAAATCTGTCTCCTGTAGCCAGGCTTTTATATGGAATATCTGATTTTCTCAGTGCTAAGCCCCAGGCTGCTCCTATTAATTTGATACTCCACAGTCTTGAAATCAGCCATTTATGAGTTGAATGATGTATTTAAGAGCTTAGCTAATGGTTTCTTTTTCCATCAGCCCAATTGTTGTTATGCTTGTGTTTTTAAACCTGGTGTTCTGGTCGTGGTGAGTGTCTGGTTGACAGACTCAGCCCATCTGCAGCAAGCACATGCAGTTTAACCCTGGGTTAGCAGCTTTGAGGTCACTTCAACTCTTCTTACAGATGCTGATCTGAGCAAGGGGCTGTTGTTCTGCCCCCATGCTCAAAACAGTGAACACTGCCTTGGAGTTAGGTTTTGACAGCAGCTCTGCTAGGACCAGCTTCTCCATTAAATTTACAGCAAGGTGATTTGATTTGATTTGATTTGATTTGATTTGATTTGATTTGATTTGATTTGATTTGATTTGGTTTGGTTTGGTTTGGTTTGGTTTGGTTTGGTTTAATTTAATTAAGAGGAGGTAAAACATTCTTGTGCCTTGGAATTGCTCTGTGCCTTTTTTTGGTGTTGGCTTGTATGATGAGCTCCTTTAACATGATCACTGGCCCAAAGTAACCCAAAACTTTCATCTGGGAGAGCACCAGTGCTTGGGATTTGCTGTCTGATGGAAATAACATGCCCTAGCAGAGAAGGAGGCCCCAGGGCCAGCAGGCACCTGCAGGGCAGGACAGGACCCATAAGTTACTTCAGCTCCAAAGTGGCTTTTTTGCTCAGCACACAAACTATCATCTGTGTTTGATGGGAGCTAAAGTTCATGGTTTGCTTATCAGACCAATGGAAAAAGAGGTTCCTATTACAGTGTCGTATACTTGTCCTGGTCGTTAAAAAAAATAACAGAGGCTTAGGATCAGGTTCCCACCTTTGTCTGGAAGTGAAACTGCTGGCAATGAGGAAAGCTCAGTGCACTGCTTTCATTCATTGTTTTATTGGGTAAATAATTCAGTTTAATACTTTCTTGTGATCTCTTGCCATTGTTGCAGTTTGCTTATGCACACAACCATCAATTTAATCACATATTACAGCTGGATTTGGATATTTGGGTTGCTGGCTGGTTATTATTTTTGGACTCACAGACAGGAGCATATCTCTTTATAAATTCTTTATCGTATTTCTAGAGAAATATCTCATTTGAATGTAATTAACTTAGTCACTACACGATTAGTTTATAGGATTTATTAATGTAACTATTAAAGCCAGCTAACAAGCTCTGGCAATCCCTGTGTGGATTTTAAAACAATATATAGACAAGCATAATAATAGAAGGGAAACATTTTAATATTCTCCTGTGGGTGGCATCCTGGATTCCCTACATGTTTTACACTGTCTTCAAATTAAAGTGCCTGCCAGCAGTTCCACCCTGAGGTCTTCACTCTGTTTTTGCTTTGGCTGCTTTAGGCAAAATTCTTGCCCTTTTTTACTTTTTGTAGTCTTTGTTTGGTTGATTGGGGTTTTTTGTTGTTGTTGTCATGTTTGGGGGTTTTTTGTGGATATTTTCTGTATGTATTGAGAAAAACATTTCTGATTGGACTCCTAATGTGTTTAAGATGACATGATTAAGGAAAGACAATTGTTTGTAGAATTGCTTTTGACCCTGGCTGTTGCCTTAGCAGAGGCCAGTATACCTTGAAAGGAAAACTAGGACTGTGATAACTTAATGAGCACAGACTCAGATCATGGAAATATTTATAATTCCACTCTTCTGTTTGAAAGATTTTTCTTGTTATACGTTTATGTATTCATAACTGTTTATATATATATAGGATTGATTTTAAAAGAAAATATTAATAAATAATAAAAATTTTAAAAAAACTAAATCAAACTCTAAAGCCAAAGGTTCTACATAGCACATTTTTTATTCATGAAGAAATTAGAAAATGATGCCTTTTTAACTTCAAGATTCCTACTTGTCATAAAATGACAAAGATGAGATTTTCATTGCAAGGTTGTTAGATTTAGCTTTATGTAGATTCAGCTTGTAAGAATTAAAGGAAATTTTAACTGTGCACCTTGACTTGCCACTGTGACTTTCATGGCAGAGAGAGAGATGTGAGTTTTTGCCCAGAATGGACAACCATGCCCTTGAACAAAATATAAAATTACGTGGTCACAGGTGGGTGCCATAAGGGCTGTGTGGTCTGACCCAGCAAATGGGCACCTCTGTGCAGGGGGACAGTCATCAGTCATGTCACCATGTGTGGACATCAGTCCAGTGGTCATCTTCCCCGTGGATGGCACAGAGCTGCAGCCCATGACTGGAGCAATTGAAATGGTAATTAAATCATGGGGTGTGTAATGCCTTTGAAGACAGCAGTGCCATGTGCCAGTGGCATGTGCTGCTGGCCTTGGCTTGTGCATACATTGAAAATAATGTGTCTGAACCCTGAAAGGTCTGAGTGCTTTCATCTCCTGCTGGGACATTATTAGATGAGGAATGGTGCAAATGCAAAATGTAGAGTGAAGTTGTTTTCTACCAAGTGTGGAGTGTATTGGTGGCCAGGTTGGACAGGATTTCTGAGCCAGTGGAAGCTGTTCCTGCCCATAGCAGGGGGGTGTGTAGAGATGAGCTTTGAGATACTTCCTACCCAAATCACTCTATGATTCTATATATCTGATTATCCACTCAAAAAAACACAGGTTTCCTGTTTGCCATACTTAGACCATGCCATTTTTAAAAGCCTCATCACTCCAAACTCTCTGGTTCACACAGACTGAGCTTCGTCTCTTGCTTGGAGCTTGCTCTGCCCTTGGACTTGAGCAAGAAATTAACCCTTGAGCTCATAGGTGTCTCCAGGAGGCCCAAGTTTTCCCTGAGAGCTGAGGATATCAGTAGGGGTTATTGAGTTTGTGGAGTTGTGCACCTTCTTTGCGGTCAGGAGCTGTGATTTCCCTGATTTGGACACGTTTGCTCCCTTTCAAACCCTCTTATGCAGATTTGTCGTGTGAGAACTGGTGCTCCCAGGAGTGTTGGAGGTGCTTTCCCATATGTCATTATTTGAGATTTCTGACTTTACTCCAGGTGACACATCAAATTGATTTAAATTTTCTGTTGAAAAATGGAAATTATTTTCAGAATAAATTTTTTCTCTCTTCTCTTTACTGGATACTTATTTTCACAAAAAAGATAGAGGAGAAATGTATTACTAAAATGAGTTCTATCTTTGAATAGGAAAATGATATATGTTTACATAAATAAACATAGAGTGTAAGTAGGCTATTATTTATAAATTTCAGGTTTTGAATGAGCATACATTGAAGAGATTACTAAAGTTATAAGAATTAAACCTAAATAACAATAATTCAGTTTTCATAAACCCAGGTCATTCTGTGTTTTAAAGCTTCAGGTTTAGCAATAAAGGCTGGAATTTTGGCTGTGCTGAACTTAAAGGCAGCTTTGTCATTACTTCCTTGTGGCCAGAATTTCATCCTGAGAAAAGCTGCTGTGAGAGCACAGGATGATTTTCTGTGGTGAATTAATGCTTTTCTTTCATTAGAATACTCATTTCAGAGTAGACTAATGAATGAGGATTTCAGCTATTTGAGCACCTGGAAAGTGGTGAGAATGGTTTCCTTTCTCCCAGACCTGCTACCTGGAAGGAAAGTCTCAACTGTACAAGGGGCTGGGAGAAAAACCAGGAGTAAATTCTGACTTGGAACTGTTTATGTAGAGCCACAATCAGATAGAAGTGGCAAAACATCTGAGACATGCACAGTACAAGAGAGGCTGATTCCCAGTGGATTATACAATTTAAATATTTATTATTATAGTGTTACATTTTTCCAAGGTTTGTCAAGCTCAGGTTTGATTCAATGTCAGTGCCATTAAAACTGCTAGTATTACTTCTTTCTTTTCTCCTTATACTGAACAATTATATTTGCTCTTTGATGGAAACTTATATTTTATATCACTCATTTCTCCCTTCAAAAATATTTTCCTTGAAAGTGAGTTAAGGTTAATGAAATAGGCTGACTTAATTCTGAAAGAAACTGTCCCTTTAGGGTTGTAATGTTGCTAATTTATCTATTCTTATGTTATCTTTTAGTTAACTCAGAGAATCTTCCTTGAGGAGCTCATTATGGTTTGAATAGTTTTGAAGAGAGAAGTTGCACTAAACCAGGCTCATGGAAGGTGCTTTTTTTTTTTTTTTGTCATTTATAAAGGGGATAAAAAGGTTGTATGGAGAGTATAACAAGCCCAATATGGGTTGCCAGGAGCAGGCAGGCATGTTCACTGCTGCCTCTTGAGCTCTGGCCTCCTGCCTTCAGTCACATTTGTGATGGCTGTGACACACATCTGCACGTGGCTCAGTGAAGGACACAGACCTGGAGATGAGTCTCAGCAGGGCTGGGAACAAGATGCTCTTAGCCAAGTTGCTTAGGTGTAAAATTAATTGCTGGAATAGTGTGGGTAGAGACAAACTCTTATGATACACCCATTTGTGAGGTGAGGACACTCGACCACAAGTGAAAAGATGTAAAAGGGAAAAAAAAAAGACTAATACCAAGAGAGTTTCCCAATCTCCAGAGTGAAGGGTAGTGTTATCAAAGGACTCTGCAGGTTTGGCATCACAGACATGGATTACTGGGATGTGCCTGGGGACTGGGCTGATCTTCCTTTTAACTGAATGGTCATTGAGCAGTAAGCAAGTAACTTGCCCAAAATGTAAGTAAAGACAAAAACTCACCAGCGTTTTTGTTGTATGTTGCCCACAGGGGCAGAGATAGGGTGGGATGACACTTCAGCTTACTGGGAACCCAGTGCTTTGCTGTGGTTTATTATTCAGTGATGTATCCTGAAGGTTCTGATGAATATAACATTCTTCTCAGTTTCTGTATGATTTGATAGGATCTGTAATTTTGAAAAGAAGCCATTTCTTGAAAGGCAGAAGCATCTTTGTGTTGTAAGCATGGTTTCCCTGAGAACACCTGGAGGACTCTCTGCTTACCAGCCAGAACACCTCTGTGACCTTCCCACAGAACCACACAATGGTTTGGGCTTCAGGGAACTCCAAAGCTCATTCCATTCCCACTCCCTGCCATAGGCAGGGACATCTTTCACTATCCCAGGTTACTCCAAGCCCTATCCAACCTGGCCCTGGACACTTCCAGGGATGGGGCAGCCACAGATTCTCTGGGTAGCCTGTGCCAGGGCCTCACAAAC
Organism: Trochalopteron elliotii; assembly: GCA_024734555.1. Classification (NCBI taxonomy): domain Eukaryota; kingdom Metazoa; phylum Chordata; class Aves; order Passeriformes; family Leiothrichidae; genus Trochalopteron; species Trochalopteron elliotii. The sequence goes on from JANPWX010000391.1 coordinate 2,889,961, forward strand.
CTCTAAGTCAAGGACTTCTTCCTAATATCTAAACTAAATTAGAGCTTGTCCTGAACTCCCCAGTCATAGCTGCATCATTCCTCTTTCTGTGGCTGTTTGGCTTTACCTATTCTGTGCATTTCTAAAGCTGCTTGTAACAAAGCCAAATCTCTAAAGAAAACTATTGCTTCTCTGGACAGAGAGCTGTCATAACATGCCTTAAACCACATTTGCACCTGGGTTGTGTTGACATGGCCAATTTATTATTATTCTGTTTACTGGGCAAACACTGAACTGTCTTTCATGTGTATTGTCTTTGGTCTTAAGTGATCCTATCAAATTTTAAATGATCTGCATCTATTATGGTTTTGGCAGCATCTTTTTACATTATCTATGGCGAGCCTATTAACCCTCACTAAATGCACCTATCTTCTCTCTTAATTTCCTGAGTCAAACATCATTATGAAATCACAGATGTGTATGAAGCTAAAAGCCAGAAAAATCAGTATTTTTTTTCCACATCAAATGTTATTAGGAGAGATTTGTATTGTGTTTGCACTGACATTTACCTATACACTTCTGCATCAATGAGTTGTGATAGTTTGCTTCTTTTGTATTGAAACAGAAATTGCTGCAGGCTAATGCAATGAAAAAACCATATTCCTTGACTTCCTTTCTGCTTGTCTGACTTCTTTTCTAAACTGAAATCTTCTAATGTAAACTCTAAATCCTGTCCTGAAAATAGCCTGTACCCCTCTCAAATCCAGTTTAATATGCACAAGTGAGCAGTTTTGTAAATGCACATGAAGGAGATGAGTCAAAGCCCCTTTGAAAAACATCGTCCTGTAAGATACAGAAGATTAAAGGTTAGATTTCCATGTTTTTTTTCCTCACCTTCATCTTCAGGACCTTGGAATCCACTTACTTAAACATATAAACCATAACCTGGTCTAGCAGGAGGTGTCCCTGCCCATGGCAGGGGGTTGGAACTAGGTGGTCTTTAAGGTCTCTGCCAACCCAAACCATTCTATGACTGTATGATTTTTCAGGCCATGTGTTCCAGTGGAGATTTTCCAGGCACAAACAGACAGGAGTTCCAGCTGGCCTCAGCGGGGACACTGCTGACAGCCAGGTGCTGTCTGTGTAATTCCAATCATAATATTTGACATTGTGCCTCTTCAGCTAATACCTTCTTTCATGTGTCTGTTGCTCAGAAAATAGACTTCCTAATGTACAGGTAGGTGGTGTGGCACAAGCTTGCACTGACATCCAGGTGAGACTGGCAGCACTGGGAGAAGAAAATTGTTATTGAGTCCATTTTAGAGCAGAAGAGCTGAAACACAGAGAGTGAACTGATGCCTTATCTGAAAACAGAGTGGAAGACTGCAGTAGGGCTGAAAGAGGACCTTGATAATTTAAAAACAGTACATAAATCCTAAGTACACATCTATCTTTTCTCCTGCTGCTCTTGATATGTTGGAGGTGCCTTCTGTATTTTCACCATCAATATTTGCAAGATCATCCTGAAATGCCCAGTTTGGTGCAGTGTAGATTAACTTTTCTCTTTGGTTTTACGCTGAGCATCTCACACAGAGGTCCCTTAACATCTGAGCTTCCAGCTGTAAGATTTTCGTCTTGCTCACCCTCTCCCATACTGGCTGCTGAACCCTGGGTGTTGTATGACAAGATGATGACAGCCATGCCCATTTTCAGGTAATTTGTTCTGACTGCCAAGACTAAAGGTGTAGGTTTCCTACTGTTGTGGTTTGATGCTGGCCCAATGCCAGGCACCTATAAAACTCACTCACTCACCCTTCCCTGCAACAGCTGGGCTGAGGAGAAAAAATATTTAACAAAGGGTTCATGAATTGAGATAAGGACCAGGAGAAAACATTCCAAGGGCAAAACAGGCTCAACTTGTAGGAACAAAGTGAATTTATTACTAACAGTATCAGAGGAGGATGATGAGAAGTAAAGTAAACCCTTAAAAACACCTTTTTTCCCCCAGCCCCTCTCTCTTTCCCACCGACAGTGTAGGGAGACAGGCCATGGGAGTTTTGGTCAGTTCATCACTGAGATTTTCCTCTACTGCTCTGGGAGAGGAGTCCTTCCCCTGCTGTGCCATGGAGTCCCTCCCATGGGAGACAGTTCTCCCTGAACTTCTCCAGCGTGGCTCCACTCTCATGAGCAGCAGTCCTGCCAAAACTACTGTGGTGTAGGTCTCTCTCTCCACAGGGTGCAGTCCTCCAAGGACAGGCTGCTCCAGCCTGGAAATAGGGCCCCTCTCTCCACTGGGTCTCCCACGGGATCACAGCCTCCTCCAGGCACCCACCTGGTCCAGCCTGGGCCCCTCCCCATGGGCTGTGGGTGGATCTCTGCATCCCCCATGGATCCCCAGGGGCTGTGGGTGTTTTCTGCATCCCTGTGGATCCCCAGGGGCTGTGGGTGTTCTCTGCATCCCTGTGGATCCCCATGGGCTGCAGGGGCACAGCAGCTTCCCCATGGTCCCACCAGGGCTGCAGAGGAATCTCAGCTCCGGCCCCTGGAGCACCTCCTGCCCTCCTCCACTGACCTTGGTGTCTCCAGGGTGTTTCCCTCACAGGTTCTCACCTCTCCCTCTTCTCTGGCTAGGAATAAAACTGTGTGTGTCCACTTTGTTTTAATTTTCTTCTTAAATATGTCATCATACAGGCATTACCAACCTCTCTCATTGTCCCAGCCTTGGCCAGCAGCGTGTCCACCTTCAGAGCCATCAGGGACTGGCTCTGCTGGGCATGATGGGACCTTCCAGCAGCTTCTCACAGGAGTCACCTCTGAGGCCCCCTCCACTACCAAAAACCAGGCCATGCAAAACCAACACATCCACACTGGAAATATCCCTTGGTATCTTTTAAAATGTGCACTAGTGTTCAGTTTCCTTCTCATTCACTTCCTACTTAGAGCACAAGTGCAGGATTTCTTTTCAACACCAAATTTAGCATGTAACTCCCCTTTGTGTGTCCTTGTATTAAAAATCTCCTTGGCTAGTTACTAGATTAAGGAATATGAATTTATTTTCCTCCTAATCTTCTTCCTGTACTTGACCTTTTGCTTCACCCACATTCTTAATGTTTTCCCAGTCTTTCAAATATAGGGGTAAGAACAGATTTCTGGATATTCCTTATTTGTCTTTGATTCAAACACGGCTAAAGAATAATATTTTATATTCTAAACATAAGGGAAATCTAATACAGCTTGAAAATTAAAAGATCAATTTTAAATCAAATTTCAGTCTTTAATTAATCTGATAAACAGGAAACAACTGAGTTGATGAATTGGAGCCAGATTGCTGCACGACATCAAGGTGCACACTGCTGAGCTCTAGCAATTCTGGGCTTGAGTTTTGTTGAAGGACCCCTGTCCCCAACACAGCTGCCTTTGTGAGGTGAAACATCCCTCTGCTAATGCAAGTGTAAGTGGCTGCTTGTTAGAATTTGAGTTTTAAAATCTGTTAAATTCCCTTTGTCTTTTCTCCTGAATAAGAAGAGTCATGGGTGCTGTGTCACTTGCCAGGTGGTGAGTGCTTCACATGTTCTCCCCCACTGAGGGCAGCTAAAAAAAATGAAGGAGCCTTTCAGCATCAAACGTAGAGATTTATGTAGTTGTCAGCACCAGCCAATGCTGCAGAGCACATCCAAATTCTCAAAGCAGAAATTTCCTTTGGAATTTCACAGGCAGATGAAATCCATGGAATTTTTGGGTAACTTGTTTCCACTGTTGCAGATACACTGGTGAGGTGTTGAGCACCTGTGTCTTATTCAGTGCATTTTGTATGGCCTCTGTAGATGTTGTGTGGCTCTTGCATTTCTCTCAGGTCAATCATGGTAGGATCATTTTAGCTCCAAAGAACATGATTTCCATGTGGGATCCCATCAGGAGTTTGTCAGGCTTTCTCCTGCACCCCAGCACAGCAGGGGCTATTCCAAAGTGGGGAGCTGAACAATAACACAGACTTTAATCTTAACTCCAGCCCTCTGAGAATGTGGCACTGATTTCTGACCTTTAGGCCAGCCTTTGGACAAAAAGGATTTCCAGTGGGAAAGCCAAAAGCACGGCTGATGTACCAGTGCATAACCCTCTCCATTTTGACATTTGCACACATAGAAACTACAGTCAAAAAGGAAGCCATCATCCAAACTGACATTTGGTGATCTCAGATCTCAGGGAAGAGCAGAGATTTCTCCAGAAGGAAAGGTTCTCTGCCCAGATGTTCACAGCTGCTTTTAAAGGGATTATTCTTCCTGATTCTCAATGTGCAGGTGCCCTTTGTGTGCTTGGTCATTGAGCTGAGCCCTGGGGTCTGGTTTTCTTCTCTGTGCACAGGTACAAATGTCTGCTCCATCCTTATACACAGTCATTGCTATCCCATTTCCCACACTGATTGCTAACCCTTGGCTCCCCCACACAGGGATTGCTCGTTTGGCCAGGCTACTCCCACTGCATTCATGTGCTCATTACCTTCCCACCCAGATTCACCCTTAAGGAGTCAAATAACTTTATCCATCAGCTCCAGGAAGAAATAAGGCAGGATGAGATGGCATTTTTTAAAATATTGTTATTCATTATCTTGAGTGATTTGAGTGCTTTTCAGTAGCATTAGGTGAAAGAAAGTGGAAAGGAATTGGATGGCTGCATTTCTGTGGGGAAACACATGGTCCATTTTCTTTACATTATCTGCTCTGAGGTCATGAAAGGATGGTTAAATAAGCCCCATGGGATGTGTTTGAAGTAATTATGTTCCCAGGTTATTTTCCTTTAACTTAGAGTGGTGCTATTTGTAATTAAATAAATAATTTGCTTTAATATTAGTCTCCAATCATTGTATGAATTATTTTTGTTGTGCATAATGAGCAAATTGCACTGTACAATTTTGATGTGCATGTTGGTGTATTTGTCATTGGGCTGGTTTATGTTTAAAGAAGTAATAGATTGTCTAAAAACATGTTTAAATTACATTTGATTTTTTTTCTGATGGCTTAGCACCTAAAACAAAACTTCAATCCCCTTCTCTCTCTGATAAGTGGAGAAGACCTGTGGTGGTTTGAGGGTGGTGAGGATGGTGCTGGTTTTGCTTGGCTACTGTTTATCTGCTCAGTTTAACCCTGTGTGTTTCAGCATGGCTCAGCTCATGATTATAAGCTGGAAAGATAAGGAATAGTTTATAAAACCATGTTATAATAGTAATGCCCTGTGTGGAGAGAGGTTAAGGCAGCAGCCAGGCACATGAGCAGGGAAACAGGAGAGACTGAACTGATTTCACAGGTACAATCCTGACTGCAGTTCTGGACCTGGCATTAGAGATAGTGAGAGAAGGAAGGAAGGTTGAGAATAATAATAATAATAATTATTATTATTATTAATAATAATAATAATGGGAAGAAATCCATGAATCAATGGAGGATACTGTGCACAGCTGGTAAAGGATTGAGCTGAGAATACCATCCTAGAAATGGGAATTTATGTCACCTTAAAACAGTTGCATTCATGTCCTCGGGCTGGTCATAATTCACAGAGTGTAACACGTGGATAGTGACAGAACAAGTTTCCTTGGGAGCCCTGGCTGTGATGCTGCAGCTCTGTGTTACAGCTGGGGGTACAGCATTTCCCCAGCCTCCTGGGGCTGCTGGGTTGGCCACACTCCACACCTCTGTCCCCCCACTAGCCCGGGTTCTGTGGAGGGGATCAGCTCCCAGCAAGTTCCTTTCCATCAGTCCCTAGCCAGCACATTGAGGAAAACCTTCAAGAAGGAATATCTTAATTATAATTAATATCTTCCTCAGTTCACAAGGAAAGTTAATCCATTCTTTCTCCTCCAACCCCAGCACATTCCTGACACAAGTGAGGCTTAGGTAGTTTTCAACCTCCAGAACTATGAAATTGGTAAAAGCCAAAAGCATTAAGGAATGAACTTTCTCCACTATATTAAATTTTCCCCTCATCACTGAGCACAGGCTGCCAGGCAAGGAGAGATCCATCCCACTGCCCCCTGCACTTGTGCAGACAGTGGAGCATCTCCTTGGATCATTTCACATAAAAAGATTTTTAAAAAACCTGATTTTTCTCTTTATTGAACTGATTTTTAGGCTGGACCTCTCTAATGTGGGATAACATGAGCTGCTTTTGCAGGCTTGAGGGTGAGGGGTTTACATCTCCTGTCCTTCTCTTCCTGTATAGGCAGAAGTAGTGCAGTCTAACTCCCATCCTGGGTACATTCTATTTTGAAAAGGGAAGAAAGCTTTAAGGTTCATTCTCCAGGGGAAAGAAATCAGAAGATGCAAATCTAATAGAGAATGATCATTTAGCTTTAAAAATCTCCCATCTCTTGAGCATGTGGATAAATGCAGAAATTGCTTTATGAGTCTAATGGAAATGCCTTATGGTGTCTAAAAAGGTTTGAATCAGTGGGCCTGTGGCAATCCAATAGGGCATCACAGAAATTTCTTTTAAGGCCTGACTGAAATCTGTGGAGAAGCTGATCTACTCACTGAGGTGGGGGTTCTGCCCATCCCATTCCATTTTGACACACAGGAATATAATTTTCTGTTCAGCTCTGCATTACAAGCCAAAAGCTGCCATTTTCTATCCACAAAACTGCTCTTTAAAAGCTGTCCCAAAGGTTAATAATTATACCTCTGGGGATCTAAGGTTAAGGATTGTGATTTTTCTGTCAGTATAATAGAGTCTGCTTAAATTCATGGATACAGCTCTGCATTGGGATCAGCAGAGAATATTCCCAAGTGCATAATGAACTAAACTAGTCAATAGAAATCAATATAATTTTCAACTTTTGAAAGACAACTCTTTTGCCTTCATATGCTTTGTAGTTCTGTCACTCCTTCATATGCACAGTGAATTTAGATTTTTGCTTTACTTTTTATAAGATAGCAACACAAAGTAAAGCCTTGGTTATTTAACCATGTGAGAGCACTTCCAACTCTGAAAAACAGTGCTAAAACAATGTGTGTAAGCTTCTGTGATGTTGCCATTCTTCTGTATCTGTGGCGAAATGAATGAAGAGAAAGAGGTTGTCATTTTCCAGGATACACTTACATGCAGTGTTTTCCTCCTATAAAATGAGTGGATGGTTAAATGATCCTGCTGGGGATTCTTCCCCATCTAAGTTAATTTAAGCTCAGCTGCTGCAAGCTGAGACCTGACACCCCACAGTGCTCAGCACATCTGACTCTTCCCAGGGTCCATAGAGTGGATGTGTCCTGGTTTAGGGCAAATTTGGGAGGAAACCTCCAGATGGGGTCCCTCTAGAAAGCAAAATTCAAGCGGCCCCTCCCCCAGCTGGTTCAGGAAAAGATTTCCTGGGAGCAAAGTGGAAAAAACCTGTTTATTTAACAAGCAAAGTATTCATAAGCATTTAAAAAAAATTGAGTAATATTAAACAATAAAGAGATGGTAAGAAGAGATGGCACATTCAGAAAGTCCTTTCATGGGGTGTAGCTGGGCTCGCCCAGTCTCTTATCAGCCCCTCCAGTTCTGGAATGCAGTGTCCCAGCCCTGGTGAGCCACAGGTCTGAGCTCCTGGTGTTCTGGGTTTTCAGTCCAGAGCAGGCTGATCAGTTCCAAGAAAAAGAAAAGCCACAGTCCAGGGAGCTACTCTGCCTCAGCTAGCTACAAACTAACTGAAAGCAAAGGAGAGCTCTCCCCTGCTGTCCATGCTGCAGACAGCACAGTCCGTGAGAAGAAATGGGGGACAGCAAGTGCAGTTTCTAAATACAAACTCCACACTTCTTCTCCCACCCTCACTCTCAGAAGCAGTCTTGCAGGTGCAGAACTTAATATGCAGCCCAAACAGAACACACGATGGGGATGCAAGCATCATAAAGTCACCCCAGGACAATGTGTCAGGCAGGGATGGAGGTTTCCCCATCACCCTGGATTCCTCTGCTTGCCTGCCTCAGATTGTGTCTACCTGGAGTTGCATGTTTGCCTCTACATGAAAACAAAACCAGTATTAATTTAGTTTTCTTCCCCTTAGAATGTTACTGATTTTTTGCATTTGTGACATCTCTTAGCATTGATTATCTGTGGCTGTGCTGACTGTGCAAAGTGAGATGCTGTGGGGTATCTGGCAGATGCCTGGGGATTCAGAAGGGCTGGGAAAAGAGGTACAAGAGGGACAGAGAGGTCAAGGGCATTCCTGGCAAGCATAGAGTAAAACTGATTTGTGGGTTCGTTCCTGTTTAGGTACTGAGTTTAAGAAGTGAAGAGTAGAAACAAAGTTTCTCAAAGGATCTCTTTTTAAAATTTATTTTAACTTCCTTGTTTTCTAGTCTGAATTTGTTCTCACAGAATGGTATTAGAAGAGGGATTATGCTTAAATGACACCCAGGAAACAGTCAACTCTCCCAAAAACTTTCACAGGTTGCAGTTTATTCATTGTTTTTCTATCCAAAATAAGTCACTACAAGAAAATATATTTCATCTCCTCCCCACCCACAATAATATTTAAATAACCCCTTGAATTAATTGCTACTATTTTTTCTTTTTTTTTAATGCACAAAATTATAACATATCAGGAAGATCTTGGTGCTTTGAGTAAGAAGAGCCCTTACTGAAATACTTTATGCTGCGCTTGGTTTCAAGCCTTTGTAATAAAATGGAACAGGGTCTGGCTATGAACCTGAATTCAAGCAGACATTTCCCCCTCAAGGGGCACAGGCTGTCCTGATGTGTGTTGTTTTAACCTTTGATACAAGTTTTTGCTTCAGTGGTAGACATTCAGCTTTGAGTGGAAGATGAGGGAGATTTGCTCCTTCTGGACGATGTCTGGCAGAGGCTGGATGTAATGCACAGTCCAGGTTGGTCTCATTTGGGAAAAAATACCTGTAAGGAGGTGACTTCTGAGATGGTCCGTGACAATGGCAGATGCTGGTATAGCTGGAGAAGGTGCTGTAATAGTGTGAGGCCAAAAATCTTTACCAAAAGCAACTTGTAGTCCTTTATTTTTCATTTTGATTAACAAAATGAACTTGAAAAATGTAAGTTAAGACAGCGCACATCACATAAATTTTCTTCCCTCTTTCTGCAACAGCTATGGATTGGTTCCAACTGAGTGGATAGAGATGACAGCCAAATTCTTACATTGAGGTTGCAGGGGAAGATTTTGGTCAGGATTACACCTGTGTAACACCATTAGTGCTCTGTGTATGCCAGAGAGGGTGGGAATTCAGCTGCATCTTTCTCATTGGGAATGAGCAGAATGCCAAGAATAATTGAGCTGGATTTTTGAATTCCAGGTTGAGATTGCAGGTTTTTCATAAGGACTTGCCAATGAAATTCCAGTGTTATCCTTAGAGCAAAGCCTCAGACTTGCACTTCCATTTCAGAGACAAAGTTTAGTGTCTTCCTTTTTCTCGCATTGGAGTCAAAGATTTGTAAGCTTCCCCAACTGTGAGAAGTCAAATGCATAAAAGTGTGTGCTTTCATGAATTTTTATGGATCTATGAAAAACCAGTCACAGATGAAAATGGTATTTACTCTTGTGCAGAGCAGCCCTATGTGATGGAGCCGGGCAGTTCTGTGACGATCAGCAGTCCATGGAGTGAATGTACAGAGTTGCTAAGCAACACCCAGGAATGCATCCCCCTCTTGGCACATAGACATCCATCCCACTGCATTTTTCATGTGTACCCAAGCAGTTCAATTAGATTCCACCCCTCTATCCAGGCAGTGCCAGGTGCCAACCCATGTGCAGGAGCAGGGCTCTACTTTCTGAATGAACCAGTGCCTCAGGAGAGGGTGGTGGGTTGCAGCCCACGTCCTCTGTGGTGTTGCCCAAGTGACCCCATGGTGTTCCTAAGGTGCAGTTTTCCTCATCCTCCCTAAACTCCTTTCATCAATGAATGTTAAGTGGTTCATTGGTTTTTGGTGTCCTTAGCTTGAGGACAGAACAAGAGGTGCACAAGTGGAGGGAACCCAATTCCATTTCACTAATAGGTTCAGAGGTTCCCAGCATAATAATTTTGTAGTCTATGACCTTTGGCTGAAAATTACTGACTAAATGCCAGTCTGTATCAGCTTCTGCAGATCTTTGCAAATGCATAGATGTTACTGTTTAATATGTTGCTTATTCTGAAGCCTATTTTAAGTTTCTATTTTTAAGGCCATTGAAATCAAACTTGATTAGCTAAAATTTAGATTAGTGAGACAACTAAAAGAACATTTTATTATCAGTTATTACTGTAGCACTGAGCTTTTAAGATTCAATTATTGTTTTACTCTGCTGCTTACAGCTCCTACTTCCTTCACCCATTCTGATTCAACTTCTCACTGGTCCATTTCAGTTTTCCTTACCTGCCATGTACAGTTTCATAAATACTGAAGGGAAGAACTTTCTTTCAGCAGGTAGACAATAAGTGGAAGGAAACCCTAGGGAGCTGATCAAGGTAAAACCACAGAAATGTAAGGGAATTATTAGCATTTTGATTATGTACTAGGAAGCATACACATTGGCACATCAAAATTTTGTTAATTAATTCAGGCAAAGAATGTAGATTGGAAAGGATTTCTCTGAAAATCCTGAGCTTGATCTGCTATGTGTTCTACCAGCTACAAAGCTGATAGCATGTCTGTGTCTGCAGGACATACCCCTTGCACACCTGCCTGTTGTTATTGACTTGTTTGGGCCTTCCTGACCTTCCCTGAAGCTCTGTGCTGTGAAGGATAATAACTGAGTATATTTAAAAAAACTGAAAGAAAGGAAACTCATAATACAGTTAGTTCCATATTTTTCCTGGTTTGTCTGGGAATAATCAGAGTTAAAAAAACTTTCATCCCGGCTATTCTAATAACCACACTTTTTATGTAACTAAAACCCAAAAAGATCAGGGTCCAGAGAATCTGCTTGACATCATCCTTTAACTGTGCCAGGATTCATGCTGGAATGCAGCAAGTACAAGGAAAGGAACCATGGCTGATGATAACCATCACAGAAAATTCTCCAGGAGCCAATCCATCATAAGGGGTGAGTTTCGCCCCAGTGCCGAGTGTCACTGCAAGCCAAATTCATCATTTATGTCTCAAAACACTGTATTTGGAGAAGGCAAGTGGTGCATAGGCGTTTTGCTGGCTTGTTCCTCGGGATGAATTTTGACCTGCATGCTCAGAGTTACTCTAAGGAAGCAGAGTAGGAAGTGAATGCATCCAGCCCTGAGCTTCTCAGGTGACAGTTCACAGTGACGAACGGTGCAAACCACAAACAACTGAAGATTAATTAAAAAGAGAGAGGTAACATTTTGCCCTATTTCATAACGATGACATTCTCCTTGAAATATATACAGCATCTGCATGCTGCAGTTCAGCCAGGCAACAAGACATCAATAAATATCTCCTTTGAAAAATACAGCTTCTTGATAAATATTGCATTAAAGAAGATGATGCTAGTGTCTGCGTAGTATCTGTTGGGTAGCCTGGCAAGACAATATTGAAATTGTGTGCTGTGCTCTCTGTGTGTGTTGCATCAATTAGGGCTCAGTCCGCCTCCTGCTGAAGTCACTGCTTTTTTATTACTGTGGCCAAAGCACTCTTTGCTTTTACCATCTCCCTCTGTGTGATTTTCATCATGAAAGGAGCTCAGAACAGCCTTCTAGAAGAAAACCCTTTCTTGCCAATTCTGCGAGTGTTATTTCTATCAATAGCAAATGAATTAAAATCTCAGTGATCAATAGGCCAACCCATGTATTAATTTCTCTTATCTATTTAAACATGTGTTCTTGCTCTGTCTCTTCCTTTTGCCCAACAGGTCTTAATTAAAGATTAACAAATCAGCTGAAATCAAGGAAGAACAACTGAGCCAAAATGAAAATATTAACTTGCAAAAATGTTAATGCAAGCTTGGAAAAATTATTTGGGGTTGTTTTTTTTTTAGACAACTTTAAAGCACTGAGCAGGTGAGTTTCTTGTTCTCCTTAGCCATGCAGGCACAGGGCAGGGCTTTCCTCAGGCGAGCAGCAGGGTGATTGCAAGAGGGCTCTTGAGAGTGTGGCGAACAGGAGAGAGCAAACAGGGGGGTGGCACAGCTCTGAGGGTGTGGCATGACAGTTTGTGCAGCAGTTCAAGGGCAAACAGAGGTGTGGCATGGTTCTCATCTGTTGGAAGGTAGGAGAGCTCTGCAGAGACACCTGGAATGGTTGGATGGATGGGCAGAGTCCAGTAAGAAGATGTCCAAGTGCTGAGTCCTGCATTTTGGCCACAACAACCCCCTGCAATGCTACAGGCTGGGGATGGTGTGGCTGAACATTGCCCAGGCAAAAAGGGCCCTGAGGGTACTGGTGAGAACAGCTGAATATGAGCCAGGGTGTGCCCTGGTGGCCACGAAGGCCAGCAGCATCCTGGCTTGGATCAGGAATGGTGTGGCCAGCAGGATCAGGGAGATCATTCTTCTCCTGTACTCAGCACTGGTGAGGCCACACCTTGAGTGCTGTGTCCAGTTCTGGCCCCTCAGTTCAGGAAGGACATTGAGATGCTTGAGCGCGTCCAGAGGAGGCAACGAGGCTGGTGAAGGGCTTGGAACACAAACCCTGTGAGGAGCAGCTGAGGGAGCTGGAGTTGTCTAGTCTGGAGAAAAGGAGACTCAGAGGTGACCTTACCACTCTCTACAACTCCCTGAAAGGTGGTTGTGGTCAGGTGGGGGTTGGTCTCTTTCTCTGGGCAGCAGCTGACAGAACAAGAGGACACAGTCTTAAGCTGTTCCAAGGGAAATATAGGTTGGATATTAGGAAAAAGTTTTTTACAGAAAGGGTGATAAAGTATTGGAATAGTCTGCCTGGAGAGGTAGTGGAGTCACCATCCCTGGATGTTTAAAAAAAGACTGGATGTGGAACTCAGTGCCATGGTTTAGTTGAGCTGTTTAGGGCTGGGTTGGACTCAGTTATCTTAGAGGTCTCTTCCAACCTAATCATTCTGTGGTTCTGTGGTTCTGTGAAAACAGCTCTTCATCTCATCTCTGTGGTGCCCTGTAGCACAGGGAGTAGAAGCTCGTAATTGCTGAGAGATGCTGCTCCTGTGTGTTTCGTCTAATGCAAATAATGGCATTGAGAGTGCTGCAGCTACCGGGATTTGTAAAGGAGAATACATCCCTGTTTATTTCAGTGAAGTGGATCTCTGAATGTAAGGAGTGATTTGTTTTGATTTAACAAGGTTGTCACAAATTCAAGCATATCCATAGCACCTGTCAGTGCCACACAGAGATGGGAAAAAGAGCCACAAACACCAAGAAAAGCGTGGGAAGGAGAGCAGAGATGGGGAGATTGTGAGAGATCTGTGGATGTAGATGGAAGTGTATCATATCAAGGGACTGCTAAATTATCATTAGCATTAATTAATACATTAGAAACATGAACAGTTCTGCTGAAGTTTCTTAGCCTGACTCAGCAATGAACTCTGATTACTATCTCTGAATACTCCCAGAGGATTTTGAAAACAGAAAAAAACCTCTTTGTATCTGTTGGAAAAGTCCACAGCAAAGGCCAGTGCTTCAAAACTGCCTGCCAAACTGTTTGGGATGTGAACCTAATTCCCAGTTTTTCCCATAGACTTGGTGGTGTCTCATGTTGCACAGATACAAGAGGTTTAACCTGTAATGAGCACAGGAACAGTTTTGATGAGGCTGGGAGCTGTTCTCTTTGAGCCATGCAAGATTTTGATGGGTTCCCTAACCATGGCATAGACCTTGAACCTACAGAGACCTCTGCCCTGCAGAACAGCCACTACCTTTATAATTGGGTGTACAGATGTTTCCAGCTGGAGCCAGCACAGGTGGGAGATGGGCCAAATCTGCATCTGGGTTTTACCCCAGCCTGAGGAGCTGGTCCATGCAAATGCTCCTATTTAATTTATCCCTTTATTTTGAAGAATCAGATCATTTGGCAGTTGAAAATGTTTCCCTCTCCAGCTACAGAGATATAGTGCCTACAGTGAAACTTCTCCTCCTCCTGCTCCTTTTTTAACTTTATTTTTTACTTATTTGACTGAAAGCAGCAAATGGATAAATGTGTTGACAAGCAGTAGCTCAGCAGAGAACAAAAGTGGGAAAGAACAGCTTGAAAGAGGTAATCTTCTGTGTGAGAAGCAAATGCACATGGGAGTGAGGGATGAGCAGGTAATAAAGGGACTTTGCCTTTAATGCATCTAGCTCCTGGTAAGCAAGCAGACATGAAATGAGAGAGAAGCTGTTTCTTACCCAGACAGAACAAATGCCTGACAGCATGGGCTGCATCCATGCAGCACTGCTGGGTCTGCCATGGGCTCTCTCACTGTCAAACCCATTCTCAGTTATCAACAACAGGATATAGATGGAAGCACTGGGTTTTGGGTTTTTTTTTTCCTTTTTTAGCAGGTATATACTACTATAAAAAGTTTGCAATAAAACTTGCATCAATAAAGCAGAGAAAAGATACAGATGCTTGATGGAGCATCTCAATAAGGAAATAATGGGAGTGATCACGCCACCAAGTGTGATTTTACACACACAATCCTTTTTATTTTCCTCATAATTGGTGTTTTTGTTCCCTGAGATGAACCTTTGGGATTTAGAGACTGCATTCATCCACCACCATCATCCATAACTTCCCAGCTATCTGCTCTTTCACCCTCATTCCTTCTCTACTTCTCTTTCACCCTTAGGGAAAGGGAGATAGAAATTGTATCTTACAGGGGTTTCCACTTCAGTTTTTGCTGAGTTTGTGTCCTACTTAAATCAGAAGGTAGCTCCAGTATGCTCATGAGAGGTAGCAATGGGTCAGCACCAATCTGTTCACTCTTGTGGCCAGTGACAGGAGCCCAGGAAATGGCTGGAGCTGAGTCAGGGGAGATTCAGGTTGGGTATCAGTGAAAGGTTCTTCATCCAGAGGGTGGCTGGGCACTGGAACAGGCTTCTTGGGGAAGTCGTCTCAGCACCAAGCCTGGCAGAGCTCAACAAGTGTTTGGACAATGCTCTCAGGCACAGGATGAGATCCTTGTGGAGTCCTGTGCAGGGTCAGGAGTTGGACTCAATTTTTTCCTCCTCTATTTCATTTGGTTTCTAAAGAGACTTAATTTCCTGCTCTGTATTTCCACTTTCCATTGGAAATATCTCCTTCAAACTACCCATAAACATAAATAACAATGAACAGAGACTAGAAATATATATGGAAACTCTAAGATGTACATGTGAAAAAATGGAAGGAAAGGGATTTTTTTCAAAAAAACCCATAAAACACTATGTGATCTCGCTGTTGATTTAGAGTTATGCCACCCCTTCTCCAAAGCCCATCAGGCAAATTTAACATGTTCAAATGTAATAAATGTTCATGAAAATAAGTAATTGCTCATAGAGTACCCTGTTCTGTGCCTGCTGCTTCCTGCTTCCTTTCCACAGCACATATGTGGCAAGTAGGTGTGGTGAGTGCTCTCCTGTTGGCATTCAGCTGTTGTGAAAAAAATGTACACCAGGACTTTGCTGTTACTAAGATTCAGTGTATAGTGGCTTGGGACTGTCACTTAGGTATGGATAAACAGTTTGTTATAGGTAAATATAACATTTCCAAGCAGTTTCAGCTATCTTTCTGAAAAGCTGAGGAACAATCTGAAGAGTGGCCAGGAATAAAGAAAGCTTCATCTCTGCTGGTGGCAGGGGACAGCAGCTCTGGAGAAGTGAACAGTATCTGTACAAGATCAAGACTGGGATTTTCCTGTTTTCAGAGGCACTGAAAACATGATGCAGTTCTGTGGGAACAGATCTTGAAACTCTCCTAACCCCAGCAGAGGTGGACACCTGGGTTGTTTTCATCTCCACTTTCTTTTGGTCTTCATTATATTGCAGTCTTCCAGAGCCTCAAGGAGAGCAGGAGAGGGGCTTCAGACAAGGGCCTAGAGTGGCAGGACAAGGGAGAATGGCTTCAAATAGACAGAGGACAGGATTAGATTGGATAGTAGGAAGAAATTCCTCCCTGTGAAGGTGGTGAGGCCCTGGCACAAGTTTTCCAGAGATGCTGTGGTTGCCCCATCCCTGGAAGTGTCCAAGAGCAGCTTGGATGGGGCTTGGAACAACCTGGGATAGTGGAAGATGTCTCTGCCCATAGCAGGGGTGGGACTGGATGGTCTGTGAGGTAGGTCATCTGTAGAATTACAGATTCATAGAATCATCATAGAATCAATGATTCTGTGGCCATCCCTTGAAGATTTGTGCTCTGCAGGAGAGCCCAGGCTACAACCAGTACATATGTGAGAATTGCAAAACAAATTATCTCCCCCTAATTTTGAGGGTAGTTCACACACATGAAAGTTTTTTGAAGGTTTAGGTATCTCTTATCCATGCACCAGATGGAAGTGTGGCCCAAGAGGTCAGAAGGAAGAAGCCAGCCATTCAACTTCCTGCACTGTGACTTTTCCACACTCATCCTATTTTGGGAAAAGCCTGTGCAGTGCCTTGTGCAGAAGACCCTTGCACGGCTTATGTGCCCTTTAAACCTTTAAAATAGGGTATGAGTAGGACTCATATAGTTCATGGACATTGGCCCAAGGGGGAATGTCACACCAGTATCATTCTAAGATCTCTCTCTCTCTTCTTGGCTGGGTCTTTAGATTTTTGTTCTGTTTAATAGCATTGGTGAAAAGCCAAGGAAATCATAAAAAATCTACCTGGGTACAGAATCAGCAAAACCAGTAATGGATATAAGGCTTTTTTCCCCTCTCTAGACCTTGCATGTAAAAGGAACATCAGCAGTTTGACCTGAGTCAAGCAGTGTGACCCGAGATCACTTATCCCTTTACACTGCATGTGTTGCCTGCTGAGAATTATTTATTTAAGCAGATTGAAATTTCTTTAAAAAGTATATAGTAAATAGATTTAATCTTTTTAAATGTTTGATTGGATGGTGGACTTAAACCTTTGGTAATTTTCAGTGTCTTAAATCTTTTTGCTGCTGCCCAGGAAATCAAAGCTCTTGGCTCTGTACAAAATTTGACAGGTGCTTTCGAGCCTGAGAACAGACAACAGATTTGTGTGTTACAGGCAACTTCCTGGTTAAGAACCAATAAAAATCTTAAACTGATAGGGAGAGGTAAACCCAGCAAGTTTTGTCAATAGGACTTAACAAAAATCTTGAATGAAATCTGGAAATAATAATAATAAAAAAGTGTTTATAAGCTTAAACAGGATTCTGTGAAATGGTGATAAGTATTGTGTGGCTTCTGCTAGATTGAGGGGTGGGTTTGTGCTGGCTTAGAAAGAGATACTATTCATCTTTATTTGTGCTACAGCTTTGATAAAATGGGCTTAAAAGGTAAGATATATGTGAGCTGTGTTCAGTCTCCAGTAGCAATGACAGTTTGATTTTATCACTGCCAAATGCAATATGTAGTCTTGTGCTCAGTCACCCTCCAGAAACAGAGATGCATTTTAAATGTAGGTATAAAGTATTCTTTTCTTTCTTTTTTTCTTTTTTTTTTTTTTTTTTTTTTTTTTCCCTATAACAAGCAGAAAAGCACCTGGTAAATGCTGTGTCTGTTACAGGACTTGGTCATTACTTGGAGCAGCTGCAGGTGGGATTTTTTGTTTCTCTGTATTAGATGACTTTGGGAAATGGAGAATTGTAGCCTCTAGTCCATGGGCTATGGGAGCAAAATCTAACTTAGTGGAGCATGTATCCTTGGATTACTGTTGTACAGCCTTTTTGTTGTGTCAAAGCAGCTGTTGTCCAGATAATAGGTGCTGTCTTGGCTCTGAATGGGTTATGGAATCGGTGCAAGCTACTGTAAATTGGAGTGAGCTTGGCTTTTCAGAGAGCCTAAGAGGGAAGGGAATAACAGAGCTGAATCTTCCTGCCGTTCAGAGCACGTGCACATACCTGTGGGGAGGAAATAAATATGTTCCCATCCAGCTCCCTTGAAACTAAAACCTTCCTCTTGCAGGCTTTGAAATAGGTAAAGGCACCAGGTACTCCTGTGAGACATTAGCAATTGCCAAGAGAACTGCTCTGAGATAAAACATGGGCCTCTTTCAGAACCTAACATTGCAAATGAAGCAATTTGGATTCTGTTCTTGACTCTGGCCCAAACATTCAATTATAGAAAAGTTATTGGAAACCCAGTAAAATTTCCTTTATTTCACTTTCGTGATACACAAAATGGGAATAAGTGCACAGGTTCTTTGATACTATGTTAAATATTAAGTGACATTATTATAGTCAGTCACTGATACGTGAGGCATGTGAAAATCTTTGAATATATAGCTGTGTTTTTGCCAGGTGCTAGGTAATGTTGATGTAGTAAAGCATAAGTAAATGAAGAAATAAAGAAAGCGAAATAACAACTTTGTAAGTTACTGTTGCTGATGCTTGGTTTCTGTGATTATTTTAGGTAATACAGCTCAGAGCTTAGATTTCTGGGAGTAAATATAACCTAACTCTGCAATGCCTGATTTGTGCAGATATTTTCAGGAAACAAGATTTGGAATATACCCTGATAAAAATGAAATCTACAGTATCACAAATATCTCCAGCAAGGCAGGCATCATATGTACATGCAAATATACAAAACTTTGCAAATGGAAATACTGTTCAGCCCTCTGTTGGTTTAAAGACTTGTGGCCTGACAATATATTGCATATTGCAGTAACATCAGAAAATTATATTTCACAGCTTTTCCTACAAGGAAAATATATTACATGCTTAAGTGAATGAGAGGTTTTCTTCTTCTTAGGGAAGGCCACATCTGTGTTAGAAAATGTGTGGTGGGTGTGTTTGAACTCTCATTATGCCTTTAGAGCAAAGTATTGTTTGGGTAGAGAAACTTATTTAGTTTCAAGGCCAAGAAAATCCTGTTTAAGTTGGGTATGGTTAAATACCTTTGAAATGGGTAGAAAGAACTTGAATTGCAGGAGCCCAGAGAGTTCACTTGCTGCCAGCTTTAGAGAGAAACACTTCCTGACATTTTAGTTAAACAGAGTTCAAAACATTGGGTTTGTTAGTATGTTTATTTTTGATGGATCTTCCTTCAAACTTGAAAGTTAGGCTTGATGGTCTTGGAGGTATTTTCCAAACATAATGATGCTGTGGTTCAAAACTTGCAGCTTTTTCCCCCAGCCTTTTGGCTGTTTCATTCCCATATGTCTTGGAGCAGTACTGATGGTGAAGCCAGTGAGTTTGCCTTTTTCTCTCTCCCTTCTGGGTAGTTATGTATGATAAGCATAGGATCACAATTCCTGCAGCTGATTCCACGCCTCCTTCCTTTGCCCTTTATTGCCTCACATCTAGATTTCACTCTTTTTTGGAAATCTCATTTACAAAAATATGCTTTTCTTATGAAACATTATTTGCAGACCTGCTATTAAAATCTCACTGCATTTATATTTTTGACAGTGTGAACCAAATTGCTCATAATTCCATTATGCTCTGTATATCACTGAGTTGGGAGAGTAATTCTGGCATATGCTAATGCCCCTTGGTTTACACACATAAAATGCTATTCTGGTAACAAAGTAGTGAGTATATTTTATAATGGGATATATATCATTATAAATGGAACACTGGTTTTACAAAATATTTTAAGAGGAAGGTAAATTAGATCATGAAAAGTGCATAAGGGCTATAAATTATGCAGTAGCCTAAAGAATTATTATAAAGAGATTTGGTTGTGGCCTGATCCCATGAAACCTTTAACTGTGGCCATTAAAATAAACCATATCAACTGCTCACAGACACAGAAGATTTATTACGTCCCATGGAATGGTCACCTGAAACTTCAAAATTGCATACAGCATGAAAATAATGGTCCCCCTTAATTCTTGATGCAGATGTTTTTAATGAGTGATATTAAAAGGGAAATGGTGGCAGTTTCAACTGGAGTTTTTATAGTACTCTCTCTTGACATTCAAAACATTTTTCCCTGAAGAGGTGCCTAGCATTTTTAGAGGGGAAAAGCTTTAATGTCTGACGTGGTTTGTGAAAGAGGCTTGGGGGTGACAGAGTGAAATACTCAACATGGAGAAATGTATTCAGAACCATCCTTGGGTGTTGTGAAAAAGCCTTCAGTAGTCCTCCTGTCTAAATCAGAGATCTATTAATCTTTCTCTCTACTTCTTCTTCTTCCTAATTTACATTCTGTTTCTTTACATCACCATGTTTGTCTTTATGCCTTCTTCAAGCTTATGCAGCCAACTCCCCCTTTCAGAAGGATTTCCTTTGGAGTCCAATCATGCACCTCCCTGAAAACTTCTTGGCTAGGTGTCACATCACAGCAGTGGGACAGGAACAGTCTTTAAATGGAATTCTTGAGAATTAGCAGCACTTTCATGCCTTTTTAGCTGCTAAAATGAGGCAGAAGCTCAATGTCCCAACCCCAGTTAGACGTCTGGGTCCCCAGTAACTGAGCTGGGACCATGCAGGAGATATTGGTGGACTCATCACACAGGGGGTCTGTACTATAACAAACTTGCTTAATATGCTGATGAGAGATTGTAGTTCATTATTAGCTTCCATTAATTATTGATTTGCTGCTTCAAAGGAGCATAATGCTCAAGTTCACATTAGTGCTTTGGCACCTGGGCTGAAATTTGGAGTCACTTCTCTAGATAGCACAGTGCAGAAGCACTGCTTAGGAAAAAGCTGGGGAAAGGATGAAATTAAGTATCTTTGAAAGAAATGAAATTAGATAATGATTAGGCATTAACCAGGTCATTAATTTCTGGGCTATTTAAGGGAAGGAGAAGCCCTGCAGAAATGTGTGGAGGAGATGCACTTAGTAGTCCGGATCTCTCAGAGATTCCTAAATTCTCTTGTCCCTATTCCCAACCTGGGATCAGCACTCACTGTATTTCTGGGTGGTCCAAGCTTTCCTTGTGTCTCTGTGTGTCTGACAAGTTGAATCATTAAGACCCTGTAAGTTTCCATTAGTCACTAAAAATTGCCACTTCTGCACCTCCCCTATGTGGCTTTTTGTCAATGTACAGAGGCTTTAATGTTGCTTCTTGATCATCATCCCAGCAGTAGATAACATTATTATTTTTAAAGATGTGTATAATTTTAGTATAGCTGAATTAGTGCAGAAATGGATCACAAATGAGCAGGCTTTGGAAGGCAGAGATCCAGCAGCCTGCTGGGCTCATCAGGGGCATGTTCTCACAGGCATCCAGAGAGGGACAACAATTTGGACATCCCGTTGAGAAACTAAGTATGTCCAAGGACTCTGAGCATCCCAAATGACAGAGACTCCAGAAAGTGTCTGCAGACCCTGTCCCCAGGCAGACTAATTCTCACATAGATGAGACGTGTTGGGTACCACTATCTGAGCTGCAGAGGACTATAAATATTACTTTTGGTGGTAGCTGCTCACCATGGTAGTGTGCCATTTTAAACTCTATAGCATGAATGCTCTGTCATTTCAAGGAGGGAAACACTTCTGTTAATTTCTATTACTATATTTCACTTTTTGTAAAATTTTTTTCTCCCAAGTACATGTAGTAAAATCTCGTAATTTCAACTATTTTGTTTACAGTGCTACAAAAAGGAATGAGGGACAATCTGGCTTTATGGGGCTGCTGCTGCACTTATTCTCCTTCCTTGGACCCTCAGAAATCTGTGGGGAGAATGATGAAAAATTAATGCTACTGCTGATCTGCTGCTGTTCTGGGTGCATTAGTATCAACAAGAAATCAGTTCTTTGTGCTTGTAAAAAACATGTTTTCTGCATGTTACATACCCAGTGACAGTCTGCACAAACTTTCATTTGAATGCATTTGGTTGTTTGTGCTATGTGCCAGCCTTGTCAGCTCCCGGGATTTTATCATTAGTCTCCTGACAGGGTTTGGGGTTTGTTTATGTTTTGATTTTTTTTTAAATTCTGACAAAAGTGCTAGGAGGCCTTTGTTAGGTTAGTCTAGTTTGATGCTGGTTGACAATAATTACACTAGTAATTAACCATACATTTATAGGATGGCTGTAATTTCTCTGTAATTACAGCTGGAATGACAGAAATGCTTCCCTATTTTTAAAGGAAAGTAAAATTTTAACCTTCATAGTGCCAGGGAAAAGAGCTTGGAAATGTTATTTTCAAAAGATTAAAAGCTGGAGGGCTAAAATTAAGCCTTCAATTATATTGAAGCCTAATCTTGTGATACTAAATCCTTTTTTATGTTTCAGGGATCTGACCTGCGATTTTTATGTGTCTGGGGCTGACAGTATCAATTACATTACAGCAACCCAATAAACCAGTGACCTTTGGGCACTGACTTTTTAATCTCTTGAGGGTAAAGGGATTTATTCAGACTGAGTTTAAGATGAGTGTGATTGTTTGCTTTCTCATTTTCCACAGGTTGGCACTAACATGAATAGTTTCTGGTAATTTCTGTGTATTTTGCCTCATGCTGATGGCACACTGTGGGTCTTGCAAGCTCTTCTCTAACATCCCTTTGCTGTTTGGTAATGACACCATGCAGCCACTTCAGTCTGTATTTTGAACTTAGTAGGTGTAAGGCTTTATAAAATCAGAGTGTTTTGTCCTCATAATTTCCCAGCTCTGGTGTACAGTGTCAGGTGTTTTTGCATAGCTCTGGTCATGATTTTAACCTTTGGTTTTTAAATCTGTAAGGTGTCTAAAGTCTGTAAAGTCTAAAGCCTGCAGAAGCTGCTGGATACCATAAATGTTGTTGGTGTGAGGCAACAAAAGAGAGGTGGAAAGCTTTCAGTGATTTTTTATTTTTGTGACTTGTATGAAAATGTCTGAACAAAATATGGAAAAATCCTATTTAATTTTTAAAATTTTTAAGATTTCTTTATTAATATATTTTCTGTGCCTAGAATACATATCAATATATTTTCTGTGCCTTATAACCCAGAGACTTTTTTCTAGAAATTTTTTGAGCTTTACCCCTGGGTAGACTTAACTGTTTGCTTTAACCCATGAGTCCTCGTGTTTTCTGAGTGGTTATTTGGTATTTATCCATTCTGAGTTGGAAAACGTGTTTCTTCTGTGGATAATTTGTTTTAGCCAGTCCACATGACTAGAAAATGAGCTCAAATGCCTCAGAGGAATCAATTTTTCCTAATGTATCTATTGGGTGTCATGTATTTCTCTTTTACTCTTTGGAAATTTACCATCCAGTCCTATGCAGGGCAATGCTGTAAGTAGAAAAATGCTTATGAATGTGCCATTAAGCAGAAGAAAAGCCTCCAGCTAGTCTTACTGGGAATTTAATTAATTATGAGCCACACAAATGCTATGTGCATTTAGTCATTCTTCCTCCATAGCAATTATGTGTGTTACAAGCCTTTATTCCTGCTTTCTGCATATGGATAGACAAATATCTGCTTAATTTAACATTAATTATGTATGTATGAACCCTTAGTATATTCTTACCTATAAATCAGCTAATTAGAGCTGTAGACTGACTATGGATGTTCCTTGCTCCCCCTCTCTCAGAACTGCCCTTGGCTCATGTCTCCCTCCCCACAGTGATAGGAAGGTTGAAGCTGGTCCAGCCTCCAGCTTCCCATTCCCATCACCATCAGGTGATGCACCATGATGGAGCACATCACCATCAGGTTTTCAGGAGCCTGCTTTTCCTTCATCCCTGTCTCTGCCTTGCCATGGCCTCTGAACATCTTGATACTCATGTCTTTGAAGCCCTGGCCATCTGGGGGTGTGTGGTCTGGCTATGTATGACCAGACTGTGCATTCATGGAGGTTTTTATTATTTTTTCCCTCCTCCATATGGTGAATATACCTTCATTTGGAAGCTCAGGGGACAGATGTGACTGTTGGGTTAACTAGTAGCCAAGTAAACTCTAGCTCAGCCCATCCAACCAGCAAGAACACATAGCTCCTAAAACCCTACACTAGCCCCAAGTCTAAACCCAACATAGAAGTTCCTGTAAAAAAAACCATGAAATCCCTAATTTCCCTAATTCAACCAGTGCAGAGACACTGGCTAGCCCCTGACCTAGCTTAAGGAGTTGAATAAGTAGTCTGGGACAAAGCAACACATCTTTATAAACTCACCTGTCTGGCAATTCCAAGGGAGTCACAGTTGCTTTTTCAAGTGCTGGAGCTGGGGATATGACATGAGCCACTCCTGACACTTGTCAAATGCAATTTTCTATAACTGGTCACCCAGTATCCATGGAGTAGGTCACATATCTGGGGGGAAAAATGAATTATCTGGCTTCTAGGCTCTGAGGGAGGCAGCAGCTCAACCATGAGATCAAGATTGCTTTCCAGCCACCTTAAAAAATCATGTAGAAAAAGGTCCAAAGTAAAATATCAGAACAGAGAGGTAATCTGGCACATCTGGAGGAGAAGATACCTAGTTGTATCCTGGTAGATGAACTTAACCTGCCTCCATCTGTTCTACAAGGGAAAGGGAGCAGCTTGGATTGCAAAGGGTAGACAGACTTGCCATTGCCAGGGCCAGAGTTTTACAGCCCAGGGAGTAAAAAAAAGGGTGATAGCAGGATGAGTGGAGCCCTTTGCAGCTGTAGTGAGGGGACAGTGTCTCTGCAGGTGCTCTCAGGGTGTCTGTTGGGCTCTGGCTGATGTGACTGTGGCACTGAGTGAACATGTTGTACACTTTTGCACACTTTATGGCAAGCACCCGTGAGTTTTTTAGAGACACAGCCAAACTGGATCTTTCTGACCTACATTCCCTAGACAAGAGCCAGCTCCAGACTGTCAGATATCTTTGGGGAGCTTCATAACTGGATTGAGGCTTTTGGTGTTTCATTCGCATACAGATGGATTGAACATGAGGAAAACTTTTTGTGAATTTGAAATCTTTAGCAAACTTCTCAGCTTTGGCCCTCATGTTGGTGTCTGCCTCAATCTGAGCAATCAAAATATTTCTGATATAGAAAATCATGCTTTCATGTGAGCTGGGGCTGTTCTTGGGCACCTTCCAGTCCTGAGATCCTAATGTCACATAGGAGCTCTCAAAAGAAACTTGTTAGAAAGGATTTGGGACAGGACTTTGCCTCTGTCCTGTATTTTCCAGAAGACTGTAGTTTATGTTTTCCCCTATTTATAACTATTTCTAAAGTCTTAAAGACTACTCTGAAAAGAAAATCATTGAGGATAGGGGTAATTGAAATTTCCCAGAGGGAATGCTTTAAAGTGGCAACAACTCAATGGTTGGCCAAAACTGCTAGGAGGCTTCCCATCCTGCTGTCAGAGCTGGTTAACTAAAAGGCTTTCTCCCATCGTGGGCTGTCAGGCTGAATTTGTCATGTAGCTTGAGAGTGAATCAATGAACTGATTAGCAGTGGCTGAGAGGGGTAATTTAGGAATTAGCACTGGTATGATTTCTGTGGCTTGCTTTGTTTTTGAATGTGAAGGATCATGATCGGGCCAAGTATAAATAGGAATAATTCCTGTAATTTCAATTCCTGGATTTGTCCCAGAGAAGGTTTTGGCAGTAGAGGAGACATCAGAGGAGAAGGTGTTGATCAACTACACTTCCTTCCTGTATTCCTTCCACTTTTTTTTTATAATATTATTGATGAAGTGACCAAAGTGGTATCTGGGCATATCTGAGAAATCAATGAAAAAGTAAATCTTAAAAAAAAAAAAAAAAATCAATTGTACTGCCATGTAAATTCAAATGTAACCTGGTTTTATTGTACTGTGTATATACTGCATGAGTACCTGGCTGTGAAGAGATATATTTTGCTTTAGTTCTTTCAACTGGATTTTTGTAGAAGCTAATTTCTTAGGAGAAGAGGCTGTTAATTTTAGTTTTTCCGGCAAAGAGTCTAAATCCAAGTCTCTTTATTAGAACTCTTTGAACTTTTGGGTCCTCCAAGGAGTTCAAAGAGTTTCTTAATTGCTTTCAGTTAGGTAACAGTTTAAGCAGCTTTATTTAGATTTCCTTTCTGTCTGCTCCTCCTAAACTTTGTTCTCCTTTTTGACTGCATCTTTTAGACCACTGTATGTTATCTTTTACTTTAGGAGATAAACTTTTTTCCACTGATTATTTCAGCATGAGTGGACATACATACATCTTCCTATCTATATGTCTTATTAGTTGTCCATTAATGGGCAGGTTAACCCCTGCCACAAGCAATCTCCTTCTGATTGCTGCCCAGGCTTTTTTCTTCTCACATCTGTCTCCTCTGCTGATAGCATACCCCATCTTTTTCCACCCTGCACTTCAGCTGCTATTTCCACCCTTCCTGGTTTTTAGCTATGAGCTCAGGTCATGAGGATTTACACAAACCACAAAGAAGTGTCATATAAAATACAACAAAATTTAGAAGATCCGCTGTGACTCCCACTGCTTCTGGAATTGCACTGGGGAGATCCCAGAGCCCACATGGAAATGTGTCTTTTCCATATTTATTATTGATGTTCAGATGTGCACAGCAGCACAATTGTACATCCCTGCTTAGGCAGCACTGCTCAAAGAGTGTGTTCTTCACATGAGGGACTTTGATTAATATGTACTGTTTTGATCAAACCTTCATGTTTTAGGAGGCATCAAGGGGTACAAAGCAAGTCCTGGCTGATGGAAAGGAACAGGCCAACAGTGGCTGAAAGGCTGTGGTTTTAAGTGTTCAGGGACTGTGGTCTCTGCTTGTTCAAAACAGGCTCTGTGAATGTGGAGAAGAGCTGTCTCAGTCTGGTGACTCCACTAAAGGGGGGATAAATTGCATTTTGAAAAATAGCAAGTACATACCACAAGACATTCTGATTCTGGCCCCAGAATGGGATACAAACCTGTCATAATTTCTCCTTTGCCTACTCTTCCTGACAGACAAAACAAAGCACTCAAGAAACTTTTCCAGAGTTACCCAGTGGCAGGAGCCAAAGTCAGGACTTCTGAGTACAAGGGCAGTATTCTGCTCACCAGTCCCAATCTCTCTAGGCATATGACAGCAGAGTTTAGCAGCACTGTAATTTATTATGTCCTGCTACATGTTCTACATTACAGCGAGGCTGACCAAGTTTGTAATTTTAGTGTATATGATCAACATGCTGCTCATTTTTCCATTATCAGGGAAGTCTATAATTCATCTCCCTCATTTATGTCTCATACTGGAGCGTTTCATTTCCATGACTGTGAATTATCAGCATGCAATCCTTGAAGGTATGATTGGAGATAATAGCCTAAAATTTCACAGGTGAATGATTACTTCAGTTGTCCAGTTTGTGACACTTTTGAGGCCTTGCTTTCCCCTGCAGAAGAGAGTGTTCAGCATTTTCTGAAGACCATGGCCTTCTACAAATCTGTCTTGTTTGAACTCTTATTTGTTTAAAGACTGTTATTATGCTTCCTCAGTTTAGTTCTCCCACTCGCCCTCCAAAATGTTAATAAATATATGGCAGCAAAAGGAATATGCTTTGTACTATCAACCTTTTTTTTTTTTAACAGGTTGTTGCCTGTAAAATGTATTTTGAAATAAGGTTTTGCAAAACCACCCAAATTACTCTGGAGCATAAGCTTGGGATCCAAACTTCTTCATTGGGATTTATTTAAAAGTCCTGGTTTTGTTGCCTGGCTATCACTATTTACAACAGTCAGCACAAAACTATCAGTCTGATACTTTGAAGGCGTTAAGGCAATTAACTTCTCATTTTGTGCTCAAAAGGAATCAGACACTGTAAATGAAATTCCATACCTATCTTCAAAACTCTCCTCTTACATGGAGACGTGGTATTTGGTGCAAATATCTCTCCCAATTCTAATGTATATATAGTGCAATGCCTACCTGAGGCAATTTGTGCATGAATCCAGCCTCTCCAGGACTTCTGACACAGCACCATCCCCTAAATAAGTGGTTACTCTGGCCATCCTTGTTACAAATGTGATTTACCCTGAGTGCAGCCCAGATGATGTCTGCAGGACTTGGTGACGTGCTGAAATACAGTGAATCTTTTTCTTGCATCTGCCAGTTGTTACTCCAGTTGTTTTTGGTCTGCTTTACACAAAATTGAAATTTGGTCCAGAGAGGAGGAAGGCCAGGCTAATTTCTACCAAGCAGACATGGAAAAGGGTTTGTTTATTCTTCTCAGCCTGTGCAAGTTTGAAAAGAACAAGTTGTGAGTTTTAGGGGCTCTCTAAAAGAGCTCTGTGAGGTGTTGATGAGGAGCATGTTGATATGTTGAACACATGGAGAGTGTCTCTCATTCTTATATATGCATGTGGTTACTGTGATTTCAGAGACTTCATCCCTTGCATATGCAAGCCATGAGCTGCTCGACTGGCTGCTGGCATGGACAATTTCTTGGTGGCTTTTGTTATGTATGCACAACTCCATGCCTACAATTAAAAAATTGGGCAGAGTTTTAATACATCAACAAACATGATGACCCATACTGAGCCATCCACAAGCTCTTCCTCCTGTTGGTACTGATAGCAGCAATTTCCCTGGATGGGCAATCTGCATGGTTTGTTATCTGTGAAAGTGAGAAGATTTAAAATGCTCCGTAGTAAATTATCGGAAAACTCAGACATTGATGCTGTGGGACTGCTGGGATTTGTGCAGGGTCTAGTTGATCTCCCCGCTGCTTCATTTATCTTCCCAGGTACATCTGCTCAAAATTCATCTGTTCTGACT
This sequence comes from Trochalopteron elliotii, assembly GCA_024734555.1. Lineage (NCBI taxonomy): Eukaryota > Metazoa > Chordata > Aves > Passeriformes > Leiothrichidae > Trochalopteron > Trochalopteron elliotii. Next base: position 2,918,517 of record JANPWX010000391.1, read on the forward strand.
GTACATTTTTGTTCCGTGACTTGTCAGATTCACTAATGTTGATCACAATGTCAAGACAACAACTATTGACACAACTGGACTGACACATCACTGCAATTGGTCAAACCATCTCAGAAATGTAGGCATTTTAATAGAAGTGTTCTAATAAAATATTATTCGGTTTTGCTTCAAGAAAGTAGAAACAAGAAAACCATTTACCTTGATCTTGCTGAGATTTTGACTAAGGGATACCATTAGGGTTGAGGAAAGTGGCTAACTACAAAGATTTATTCACTGTGGCATTTCAGTACTTAAAAAGAGGGATTATAAAAAAGAGAGTGACTTTTTACACAGGGGGATAGTCGTATGACAGTGGAGAATAGTTTAAAAACTAAAAGAAGAGAGATTTATATGAGATGTTAAGAGGAAATTCTTGACTGTGGGAGTGGTGAGGCCCTGGCACAGGTTGCCCAGAGAGGCTGTGGATGCCCTATCCTGGGAAGTGTTGAAAGCCAGATTGGACAGGGCCCTGAGCAGCCTGGTCCAGTTGAAGGTGTCCCGGCCCATGACAGGGGGCTGGGGCTAGATGTTCTTTAATGTCCCTTCCTACCCAAACAATTCTGTGCTATACATTATTAGATGTTAAAATTTTGTTAATATAATTTTTTTAACACTTCAGGTTTTGTTAGTTTTCTGTGAAGTTCTTTATTTGTGAGTTGCATATTCTTCTGAGATGTTCTAAAACTTGAAAAAATGCACTTGCTATGTCATGGCTAAATGCTTGTCTTGCTAATCAAAGCAACATGGATGTTTTACTGATTGTAATTCATGCTTTAGGAAGCAGGGAGCAGCTCTGACCCCAGAGTGTCATGGTTTGGGTGAGAGGATGATGCTGGGGCTTAGGTACAACCAAAGGTGGAATGAGAATCCTTTTCTGTTGGGTACATGACCATGGAAAGCTGGATAGAGCCTAGAAACTCCTCTTACTGCTCTGCAAATAATCGACTTGTAATGTTTCTTTTATTAAAGACCTATGGACTAAAATTTTCAAAAGCAAGTCAGGCTCTTGAACCTGATCCTGATGGATCACTTGGATATAGTCTCCGTAATTCTGAAGAGTCATTGGTTTAAAGGGGGGAAGTCAGTGGAAATCTGACACATTAATGCTTGTAAAGTTCTGGCCTAGCACTGGTTTTAAAAACACTCGAGTGCTGGAGTGAATTATCTTCATACACTGACAGGCAACACAGCTCTGCCTCCCATCCCCACCCACACAATAAAGAGAGCTGTTAATTTTCATGTGCCAGTTTGTGAACTGTGGTCTCCTGGGAGCTGCTACACTCTCATTTCATGGGAGCACAAAGCCATGGGCGGGTAGGGTGGAGAGTGAGCAGCAGAAGTAGGTTCAGCCCTTGCAGTAAAATCATCCACCACTCTTGAGCCCACACCAGAATATTGCTTAGCCTATGCCCTGGACTGCAAACAAATGTGTGAGCTCTCTTATTGCATCCCAAAGCACTCCCTTTCTTGGCTAGTTTTAGTTCTTGGTGTTTTAATTATATTTTTGCAGTTTCCTTCTATCCCCAATAGCCACACTATCATTATTGCGATAAATGGAAGCAAGCATGCCCAAAGCTGTATGCTTTTTAATCAATATTTGGAGTCACTTCTACTTGGAAAAATATATATATATATATATTTTTTGTCAAGAGCTTAGCCAACAATCCATGATTGTAATGGAAAGACTAACTATAATAACTGGGCATTGTATCACACTGTATGGCTTTCATTTACGAAAACAAGCAGCAATTCAGTGATATAGATGCTGGAGTTGTTTTGAAACACTTTCATGCCTGAGGGATAAGTAAATATCTCAAAAGAATTGTGGATTATTTCACTTGCAATACCTACAACAAAGGAAGGAGCAGAAATGGCTGAGGTTTAAAAAAGCCTGGTACTTGGTCAGGGAAGGCCTCCTCCACCACCTGGCAGAGATGTGGTGTGAGGTGGAAGGGAGAGACTGTGGCAATCTCCCAGCAGATCTCACGCTGTTGTACATGCTATATTCTTCTGTAACAAGCCCTTGAAAAAAAAGCATTTTTAAAGATTTCTGCAGAAAAGTGTTATGAGCAGCACTATGCTGTTATTTCCCTAGCAAACCCAGGTCCTCAATTTGGTATCCAGTGTGGGCACTGGTATTAAACCATTTTGTGCAGGCTCTACATCATGGGTTGCCCCATTTCATGGTGTGGGTTGGAAGGCACCTTGAAGACTGATTTGTTCCAATGCCCCTGCCATGGACAGGGACACCTTCCACTAGAGCACGTTGTTTCAAGCTCCATCCAACCTGGCCTGGAACACCTCATGGAATAAAATCTGATCAACTCCTTCACCCCTGTGAAAGAACAGATGGATGGGATGGAATTTAAGGCAACTTTGTTACCTCAGAGAGATGAATGTTGAGACCTACGGTGCAGCTGTTGTGGCCCAGCACATTGTTTTTTCTACTGGCACATTCTTTCTTCTCAGTGATAAGACCCATAATACTTGGTGAAGGGATGAGGTTAAAATCTGACACGTTTTCTAATAGTGGCTACGTACATAAAAACAGAGTGAGAGGGAAAAGGAAGGGGTTTGTTTTACTTAAGTATTTAGGGAATTTATATCAGGGGTGAGGGGAATTTCAGCAGATGAAAATGGACAGTGAAGTCTGAGAAGGTCCAGCTTAGTCAGCACATTGTCATAAATTTCTCTCACAAACAAGGCTCAGCCCTGGCTGACATTTTTGTCACTGCCTCACTGCCCTCACCCCATGTTGATCATCCCCTCACACCCAACAGCAGAAAATTCTCTCCACCAATGCTTCCTCCATGGGCTGAAATGAGGAGGAAAGGCTGTGAAGCTCCAAGGGATACATTGCATGAACAAAGCCCAGTATAACTAAATTAACCTCCATGTTGCTTAAATTAATGATGCTCTTGATGGTGACAAGCCAAGGTAAACTAGGAAGATTCACCTTTCTTGAACAGGAGCTCACATTGTGCTTTTTAGGTCTGTGAACTGGAAAATTAATGTGAGGTTTTACAATCTCCTGTTGTACTTGGAAATGTAGGGCTTTGATATGCTTCTCAGAAATATATGTTTTTAAAAATTATACTTTGAAAGAATTGATTTCTTCTAAAGAACTCTTTATGTCATATTAATGATTTTTGCCATACACTTTATGTAAGTGTATAAATAATGTTTACAGAACGATAGGATGTTTTATAATGTCATATATAGGCCAATATTCCCCAAAAGCATCTTCAGAGCAGTGTGAAAATTGTTATTACTATATGAGCTCTTCACTTGTATGTATAAATCTACCTTCCAGGTGTGTTTTTCATACCCTGATGGGGCTGCTGCATTTGATTTTTTTCTCAGTCTCAATGTACCTTAATTTTAATTGGGAATAATAAATTATCATGGTAATTTGAATTATTCTCAGGTACAGATTTACAAATAGCAGGAGGTAATCAACATGGTTTGTTACTCACACTGGAAAGAGGCCTGGGATGATGACGGTGTGAGGAAACTTGAAGAAAAGCAAATGATATGCTGCATGTGAATTAGAGATGTGACAGCCAGGAAAAAAGCCTTATAAAAGCATCTGTGTTTTCCAAGGGAGGTAAATGCGACACAGACACACAAACTAGAGAGGAAAATGACAAACAGAAGCTTGTCTGTGTCCTCCACTGCTTACCAGTGCTTCCTCTAATGGCTTCCTGTATGATTTTGTTCTTCCATTAGTTGCTATTTCAGTGACTATCAGGCCTAAATCTGATTTAAAAAGTCATTTTTCTGCCCTAAGTGGGGGAAAAAAAGGTGGATATTTGTCCCAGTTGTTTCTGATCTGTGCTTCCCTCTGTATTTTTAACACTAGTAACAATATTTACTCTGAAAAAATATGCACATATCAAATATGCATGTACCTTTTTGGTGTGAAAAAGAAAGGCCCAATAGCCCATTGTTAATGATACCTAGTCTGTTATTCCACCGTCTACCTAAATGATTCCTAAATGGTTTATATCTCCCCGTTTCCCCATTCTATCTTTTATTTCTGCTGCTTCTACACTAGAAGAGGAGGTAAACCTTTCAGCACTCTCCACTGACTTTTGAGTAACAGTTATGTTGTGTTTGTTTGTCATTCTTACAGTTGTGCATATTCTGTACTGTTTTCAAGTAATTTTTTCCCACCTCTTTTTACCCTTGTCCTATATCACCTAGCATTCACTGTTCACTTGCTTCTTGTATGTAGAAAATGAGAAGGCTGCCTTGATGTCTGCTAGATTGTGGGTTGCCAGTTTTCTTCTTCCACTAATTTTCTAATGAACAGAGATGCAGGTGCTAGAAGAGTTTTGCTTGACTCCAGTTGCTGTCTCTTAGATCAGTTAGGATCTCCATAAAGGTTTGCTATTCCCACTATCTCCTGAGATAATCCACATTTAGCCTTTATCTTCTGGAGGCAATTTTGTTGAGACTATCAATGGCTTTTTCAAAGTCAATAAAGTTAATGATGATGGGTGCACAATTCTCCTCTGAAACCTCCTTGTTTTCCTCTTAGCTGCTTGTGTGTCTCTGATTTCACCTGTGATAAAAATATCCTCTAGCCAAGTTTTTTCTGATGCTGACAGTAAATCTATGCTGCACCAATGGGTACAATCTGTCAGATTACAGTAATTTGGCAGTTTGGCAATTAAAGCCATTTCCCAGTTGTTTGTTGCTTTCTTGCCTCTCTGGGTTTACTCACTCTGTGGTTTAACAGCCCCACAGTTGTTTTCCTACATCCTCCTTTTAAGTGATATTTTGCCAGCCCCTAAATGGTTTCTGCTGCAGCCTCTGCCTTCCTGACTGTGAAGAAACTCTTGAAAATACTTCCCCTTTTTTGCTAGTCTCTTGTCCCAAATGTTGGCTTATACCACAGAAAATCCTCCACTGGCAGTTTTTCCTTCATCTGCAACATTTTTTAGTCTCTCTATCAATTTTTTTCAGGTGGTACTTGTTTTTTTGGTTGGTTTTGTGTGTGTGCGTTTTTTTCCTTGGGGGTGGTTTGTTTTTTGGTTTTTGGGGGTGTTTTTGTACTCAGTTTATTTTACTGGTGGCTCATAGAGATCTCTCTCATCTCAGTGTTGCTGTGAGGAAGAGATATTGAGGTGCTTTCCCAGCCTGGCATGGGAGGACATCAGTCCCAACAGGATGACCACTGTGGTGGCATCTTCCTCGACAAAACAGAGTTCATTCTGCTGAACTGTGACAGAACAGGCAATAATCAAGGGGGCAGGGTAAGGAAGAAAATCACAGAATCATAGAATGGTTTGGTTTAGTTTGAATCTTAAAAATTATCCAGTTACAACCCCCTGCCATGGGCAGGGACATCCATGACCAGGTTGCTCCAAGCTCCCTCCAACCTGGCCTGGAACTCTTCCAGGGATGAGACATCCACAGCTTCTCTGGGTAACCTGTGCCAGGGCCTCATCACCATAAATTTCCTGCTTTCTGCATCAGCTCTGATTTGATTAACACATAAAAGAAAGAGACAGAAATAGGGGAATTGTTTCCTGAGTAGAGGGAGAAATTCTCTCAGTGCAGTATTTTTGTCCTACATCAAAAAGCACAAGAAAACATTTCTGCCTTCTTGTCACTGGATGTTTTGTTTTCTTAACCTCATTTGCTTCACCCCTGGAATCCACACAAGGATGAACTTCACTCCTATTATGCTGGAAAACCTTGTCCATCCTAAATAACATCCTTGTTTCTCAGGAGGCTGCTGAGAGCTGAGTCTTTCTGCTTCTCCTTCTGCTCCCTGACCACAGCTGTGACTATCTCCTCTGGGTGTCTGAGCTGCAGCACTGGTGATTTTCCCATTAATCTGGGATTTAGGCAAGTGATTATAGTCTTTCTGTCCAGGGTCAATGGTATGGCTTTGTTCTGTGTGATTTTTTTATTAATGTAAATAAGTAATGTGGGTCCTTGTAAGTCAGACCCACACTTATGTATTTATTGACCACAAAACAGGCCAGATCTTACCTGATTTTGTGAATTTAGCACATGCTTGATGCTCCAAAGGATCAAAAACCACTCATAAAAGTCAAGTTGGAATTTCCTTCCTATTTTAGACTTGTACTAATATTACTTTAATTGCTGTTCTGGGGACCTGTGAATGCAAATGGGCAGTTAGACATTTTGGTGCGTATTAACACACGCTGGTCTACTAATGTCATGCAAATTGTCCAATCTGTGTGGGAAGATTAGACAAATAGTAGCAGATGTATTTTTATATGCTGTGTTATATGTTTGATATTTTGAAAAAACAAATATCCCTAGTGGGAGAACTGCAATATTTGAGATTCCTTTTTTATTCTTTTCTGAATACTTGAGAAAGAATGGTTTGGTATATCTCTCACAGTAACTATGTCAAGGATGACTTAAGATCACTGCTAGACAGGAATACAGGCTGGTTTGAACACAGAAACTTTACTGGATCCAATTCTAAAATATGACCAGATTATATTTATTCTGGGATGAAAAGTGAGAAAGGAAGCAATGCATCTATAAAATGCTTGGCATGAAAGGGAGAGCAGTTTTGGAAACAGTAATGAGAGGAATGACTTAGAAATCTGTGCAGAGAGTTTAAATAATAGAAGGAGTGGTGGCAGGACTGTGCAGAGTATCTTGGTCATGTAGAAATCATGGTCACTTACTATTTTGTTGACTTTTAAAGCAAGTTCTTTCCCATGTCAAATTTTGATTTGGATTAGTAAGGTGACTAAGCTCCTGAGGAATTTAGAAGTTAATTATAAACCTTGGTTTCAAAGCTATGGATGTAGACACACAGGCACACACCCATATAAATATCACATTTCCAACAGCTAAGGCATATATACAAAGAGAATTTCAGTAGCTTCAGAAAAATCGTGATAAAAATTGTTCAAAGCAGGCAAAACTGTAATATTTCTTCTGAAAAACATGTAGCATGTTTTCTAGCTGGTATCTAGGCAAATACCTCTTTTGTTTAAAAATCAGACAACGAAATATAGATGGTAAGTCTATTTCAAAGAATACTTGAAGCCCTGGCTTGTGGCAGCTGATCTGTGAGCAGGGAAGGGAGCTGTTTGTTTGTCCTTTGACTCAAGGGCTTTCTGCTGCAAGTGATGAGGGCTTAAATGTGACTGAGGATGAGATTTTGTCCAAAGTAGGTCAAGGGAAGAAAATCTTTCCTGTTTGCCCAGAGCCCATTTCATCCCTGGAACAGGAGAGACCAATGAGAACCAGCAGCTTGTGGCCCAACAAACACAATTATTGTGCACTGTGTCTTCATTTGGATGCCACGCTCAGTTAATAACCAGATCCCCACCATACTTTTTTATTGCTTAGGCTGAAGGAGAAAGTAATTAAACTTTATAGGTATTGCCCTTGCTTTAAGACCACTATGCATTTTAAGCTGCCAGCAAAAGTAATTAATACTAATAGAAGTCATGAGTCCTAAACAAAAACATTTGTATACCAAGTAATCTACAACATGTACTTTTGGGAAAAAATTAATTTAATTCTTATGCATGCTTATGACCATAAATTTGCTGCTTCATGGGGTTCATTATTTCTCCAGTTTTTAGTGAATTTTCTTTTTTTTGTGTGTATATCTCCAAATGTCACTTTTTACCCAGGGTTTCTTAAGAAAACCTGTAAGTTCACCATAATTTAAAATAAAAAAATATATTAACAACTTTTAATTTGAATGCAACAGGAATTTAGAACACATATTTTGTATTGCAAGTTCTAATAATGCTGGGTAAGCATTGGGCACAGCTAATTGACCATATGGCTCTTTGATATCCACATGGGGGAAGATTTATATTATCATTAGAAATATGATGATGTCAACATCTTACTGCAGCTCAGCCAAGAGGTGGATACAGCCAGCTGAATACCTCAAGAAAGCTCTCAGCTCATGTTCAGATGTGGCTATATGATAGACTCATGATAGACAAGGTTTACTTAGAATTAGTGTCCTGTGTTTCTACCATAAGTAATTTTCTACTTACCTGCCACCCTTTGCTTGGTTGGCTGCTGCATGAGAACAGATCAATTTTTGCATAGAAGGAAGACAGAAATTGCTTCTAATTGTTTTCTGGGGCAGCCATTAGATCATCCAAGTGAAACCTTGGGATATTTCCATGAACAACCTATTTCAGTGCTTTAATGACCCAATTATTTCAGTTCTTGAAAAAATGAACAAGAAACTTCAACTCTTGCCCATTCCCAAAGGACAAAAAGCCAAGTACAATGCATATTGTCTGTTCTGTCAGAATGATGCCAGAATTCCAGTCTGCTGGGTGCAGAACTCCCTGCAGAACTTTGCTTGCTTGTGCTGAGCAGAAGAGAATCAGCACAGCATCAAGTTGTGCAGAGAGCAGAGGAAAACTCTTCTCTGCAGCTCTGAAGCTTAAAAATTCTTATGTGGCAAAAAGTGAAACACCCACCCTAGGTTACAAACATCAATCAGTGCCAGGGAGTTGCAGGTTTTCTTTTGAGGTTGAGCTTGTCCGTCTTCCAACATTAAATTGTCATTATACCTTTTCCTTAATGTCAAATGTTCCCTAATACCCAACATTCCTCCCTGTGGTTGCTACTATTCTGTGCTGCCCTTAGGCCAACTCAATGAGCTCAGCTGCAGGAGCTTTACACAGAAATAAAGATGTGCTTTATTTTTCTGCCACTGGGTACGTTCTGAGTCTTTCCTGTAGTCTTTGGGTGCTTTCTGTAGTTTCTTCTCAAGGCCAGGTTGGACAGGGCTTGGAGCAACCTGGTCTAGTGGAAGGTGTCCCTGCCCACAGGAGGAGGTTGGAATGAGATGAACTTTAAGGTTCCTTCTAACCCAATCCATTTTGTGATTCACTGAGCTGTGAATTCCATGTCCTTCTTGAAGTGTGAACTCAAAACTGAACACATTTCACAGCAGTTTTGCTAATGTTGCCTTAGGAGTCAATATCACTGGTATGTAAACCTTTCTGCCTGTTGTAATTTTCAGGGAACTGGGTAAAGACAGTCAGTCCCTACTGGAAAAAAACTTAGTTACAAATGCCCCTAATGTTGTTTTAGGTAATATGTTTTATCTGTAAGGATATTGACCAAAAGGCCATTAAAAATTACTAGGTATCAAGAAGGTTACTGAAGGAAAACAAAGATCTATTGATTTCTTGCTTTACAAATATGCTACTTATCCTATTTAGCAGTTGCAATTTTGCACCAATATCTCTTGTAAGGGCAATTATCAAACTTGTGAAATTAGTTATGTGGCCAGGAAAATCCTATGGAGATGTGCATGAGGAGAAGGAAGGAAGTCAGGAAGTAATCCTGCTGAGGAGCGTCTCTTCCTTCTGGCTGTGTGTAAATCATCTATCTCTGGAGGTGGTACTGGGCTCCATTATTTCCCTTTGATGTCTGAGTGGATTCAGAACTATTACTGTGAAAGCCCCTGCTCAAAGGTTTGCAGCAGTCTCCTCATTTACCATGCACTTGTAAGTGTTACATGCATACATGTGCCCTCGGTCTTTATGAAAACAACAAACATGACTTTGAAGAAGACCCTTCCAAGCAGGACAAGATGTCATCTTTGTTTTGTTCTTTTCATTTAAGAACATCACAGTGTAGCCTGCTCGTGTTTCTGTCTTCAGTCTCTTTTCTTCCAGAGACTAACAGTGAAGTTCAGTTTAGGATTTTCTTTGCAATCTCTCCTCTCCTCTCCTCTCCTCTCCTCTCCTCTGCTCCACTCTCCTCATTT
>JANPWX010000391.1:2933315-2994210 GCA_024734555.1 Trochalopteron elliotii
CGAAGATGTGACAAGATCAAGCTCTTTCCCCCAAGGTTATGTGTCCTTTCAGATGTGAAACAACACAGGAAAAATGGGGACATTTTTATCATTTTTCCTCTCTGTTCCAAATGGAAGTAGGAAGGAAGAAGAGGAAGGCAATTTACACATCCAAAAAATTACACAGAAACCTTTTGACGTATTGAAGTGAGCTTTGTCTAGACCTAGTGGCATTTCTCCTCCTCCCTTACCTAGTTGTTGTTCTTACCCTGTGCCCCTTCACACTGGGGAGGTGTGGGGCAGGGCCTTCAATCCTCAAATGCAGCTTCAAAGAGAGAGAAGAGCAAATCCCTTCTTCTACCTTGTTGTCTCACTGGGATTTTTCTAGAGCAGGAGACAGAATTACTTCCCATGTGTCAATGACAGAAATCCTCAGAGCTGTATTAGGGAAGGGTCCTGGGCAGGGAATAGGTGACAAATTTATACAAACCCTGCTTTTACTAATACCCTTGAGAGTGCTTCTGCCAGTGACCTAAACCACTCATTCACCACAAGGGGGATTTTCCATCACTAAGTTGCTTTACAGCTTTTGGTGAGGTGGAAGTTCAGAAAAGATCAAAGGGAATACCCCCTACAAAAAGAAAAAAGTGGGAATTGGAAGGAGGAAATGGGGAAGGCTGAAATGCACTTTCCTTTTTAGTTTTAATAGGCTGCCTGTCCAGTCATTTAATCGTCCCATTTCTGATGGAGATAAATTTTAAAACTCAAGGCCCATGGATGGAATTCATGGGGTGTTTCACCAAGACCCTTTGCCTTAAAATTAAACAACCTCCTTCCAACACCAGCCTAATAATAATAAAAAATAAAGCACTTTGTGGCTTTATTTGCCAAAAGGTGGCAATATTCAAACATAGAAAATTTCACGAAGAGTGAAAAGTAGAGGTTGCCACTGCACTTTGACCACTGCCACCTCTGCTCCGTCCTGGAGGGAGGACACTGTCAGCATCCAGGGCTGAATTGCATCCTTGTCACCAGGGTGCTCTCTGAACCCATTCAACATAAAAAGCTCTGCCAGCTCCCATGTCTAAGGGAAGAATTCCATGGACAGTTTTTCATTAACAGCCAATGTGTTTGAGAAAATTCACTTCTGCTACAAATCTGCATGACTCCGGTGAAATTATATCAAGTTACATCCTCAGTCAATGTGGGCTATTATTTGATTTTATAAATTGTATCAAGACAGTAATTTTTTTTTTTATATTAAACCTGAGCATTTCCCTTCCCTGTACCTTATTGCTGACAGAAGGCTCTCACACAGCAAAGTTTATCTTTCATTTGTTCCTGTGTAATAACCCATTAGGTCTGCTGAGAAATACCACGTTTTTTATGCAATGTCAACACCTACTTCCATTTACTCTTTCTCTTCAGAAAACACAGCATGAATCCCAGATGCTGCAGCCTGCTGGTGTCCTTGACCCATTGGAGTGCTAAGAGAAAGTAATTAAAGGGAACAAATTGATGACTTTTTAAGGCTGGTAAAACATACAGCTTTTTGCTTGCTTTGTCCCTGTTGCAGTGGTGAAGTTCATTAGGCAAAGGGAGGTTGAAGGATTGCCAGGTGGGTCACAGACTTGCTCTTGGTACTTCCCAAAGGCCAGAGGTCTGAATAAATTTAGGAATGCTTGGTTTCATATTTGAAATTTACTTTTTATAGTTTGAATCAAACGGACTTCAGAGATTTCCTCTGTTACTAAATAATTTTCTCTGTTGGGAGAAAAGATAGGCAAGGTTAAACAGGAAGATCACATCTAACATTTTTATCTAAGATGTTTACCAACTGAATCTGCCTGCAGTTTGTTTTCATTTTTAACTCCTATCTTTAGATAAAAATCCACAGTATTTTTTGTGGAATGTATCAAAGTCATGAGATGCATTTCAGATACTTGAATAATTCAGGCACTGGTGCATGCTACAGCTCATATTTCCATGATATAGTAACACAGACGTTATGCTCAGGGTTTTAAATTTTTTATTCCTGTGTGTTAATACAACAATGATTCTGAAAAACCCCTTCAGTCTCCTTTAATGAAATCTCCAGTACTCTTCATAGTTTTCACAGTAATTGTCTGCCATCTCTGCAAATAAATCCAATGCAAACATATGGTTTGGGGGTTTCTTGAAAAAGATACTCTTGCTTCAAGTAAGACTGATGACAGGTACAAGATAACTTCCAGAAGCTGCAAAACACGGTTTCACCTAGAATGAATGTTTCTGGTTTTGGTATCTTCCTTTGTTTTATTTTTTGTTAAATAAAGAAATAGACCAGGGGCTCAAAACCAACCAGCTATTTTGAACTTTGAAATTGCTGTATGAGATCTGGGAAATCTTACTGGACCCCAAAAAAGCATTAAATCCCTTATGTCCTTCCCATCACAAGGGTTACTCAAAACAACCAGAAAAGCTCTACCAAGCATTCCTTTTTTTATGTGCTGAAATGGATTTATGCCTTTCACATTTCTTTCTAGCGGGTCCTTTAGGCTGCTGTTGCTCTGGCTTGATGGTGCTCAGTTGAATGAGCAGCTTGGAGTGGAGGGGCCTGGGTGAGCTGCTGCCAGGAGGGTATCAGGGAGGTAGGAGGGGGAAGATATGAACCTCCTTGTAAAAAGGGGAGCTGCAAAGGTGGGAGGGTACAAGGGATCTCAGGGGCTCATATTAAAACTGAAATTATTTTTAGGAGTTATTGGATGAGGAAAATGAAGGTTAGTTGTGACTTTGTCCTGGGTTGCAGTGGTTTGTTGGAGAACTACAATATGCCATGCTGGGAAGCTTGGGAAATGGAGCAGAGGGAGAAATTGCTGGAGGCAGAGGAGCTAAGGTGAGTCCTGGGGATTTTTATATAGTGAGAGGCTGCATTAATCAAAGAAGCCCTGAGAACTGCCAAATAAGTAAAAATGAACAAAATTCAACAGTGTGGACTCGGAGACTGGGGAAACCAGGGGCTGGGGGTACAACAGGGAAGTTGTCCCCTTTACCTGGGGGTTACATCTGGGAAGTTGCTTGCTTTATCTAGGGACTCTTGGTGGAGCAGGGTGCTGTGGGAACTAATTTCTGCCTTGCCATGCTGGTTGCAGGAGCAGTGTGGTCAGTTGTTCTTCATGGCTGTATCTTGCATGTTCTTGTCCCACAAAGGGCTTCACCTGGTACATGCAGCTCTGGGCAGAGACCTGCTGGATTTTTGGCTGAGATGTGTTGTTGAGACTTTGGAGGTGGATTGTGGGCAGTTGACTTTCTGCAGAATGCTCCATCTTGCACATTAGAGATCTCCTAATTCAACCCCCTAACTCTGCAGAAACGTGGCACTTCTGACCCTGACCTCCTGCCATGTGTGCACCAAGAGGGTCTTGGAGCTCAGTGAGAACTGAGATAGCAAGTGACCTGTCAGAAAAGGTCAGAGAATAGGAATGGAAATCCTCAGTTGTAAATATTTTGCACAGTGAATTAATATTGCAGATATGTCTATTATGAAACTACTTTAACTACAGCCATGGAGATGAGCACTGTTAGAGCTGACCAACAGATATTCAACCTGACCTAACACTGATCAAAGGGTGTTTAAGCTTTGGTGTATAAACTAAAGCAGTTGATGTGTAGGCACTGATTAAGCAACACTTGAGTACCTTACTGAGGTGAACTTAACAGGTGTTTGAGGAGGGTGACCTGTGCAACTTGCTCCAAAGTCACTCCCTGAGTCAGCCAGGAAATTCAGAGCAGACCCCAGGAGTCTTCTCCACTGGGCCCAAGCAATGTCATTTACACCCTGCTTGGGACTTGTTCTAAATTAAGTGTAAGAAATTTTATATTTATATTGTACCATTTATGTTTTTAATATGATTTAAAAGCTGGAATGTTATTTCCACTGAAGACTGGGGTTGAAAAGTCCCTTGAGCACTGAAGCAGTTAACTTTCAACAGAATTTATGTCCTGAAGAAGCACCAAATTGCATCAATTTAATTCTCAGGTCACTGGATTCCTCCTGGTTCAACCAAAGTAGCACAGAGTGTGTTTTTAGAATTTTCTCTAGTTCATTTGTTCGTTAGTTTATTTTGGATTTGAGCCCACAAAAATCCCTCTGGAATGTGAACATTGCACAGATTTTTATATTAAAACTCTGCTCTTTTTAGGACAGGTAAAATGAAGCCATTAATCACATACCTTAGGACACATCACTAAATGTAATATTTAATATGCACATCTTCCTATGCAATTACATTGAAAATTATGTGTACTTAAAGACCCTCATAAAACTGGTGGAGGAGAGAGTTGCTTTATGCCAGCAGGACATTATTGGACATAAATACTTTGAAGTGAAATCCCAAGCAGACTACAGATGTAGTGCAATGGGCTTATTTCCCTGGAGGACCAGTGGCCATTAACCCAAATTGCAGTTTGTTCTGTACTCCCCAGAGCTGCTGTATTAATGCACCTTTTGGGTTACCACCTCAGGTACTCCTGGTTCTGGCTGGGAGGTGCAGAACTTGTCCTTCAGCTGCTTAATGCTGTTTAAACAGTTGCTTCAGGCACAGCACATTAAAGAAGTGCTCATCTAGGACAAGAGGTAATGGCTTCACACTGGCAGAGGACAGGTTCAGGCTGGGTATTGGGAAGAAATCTATACTGTGAGAGGGCACTCTGGCTGCCCAGAGGAGCTGTGGCTGCCCCATCCCAGGAAGTGTTCAAGGCCAGGTTGGACAGGGCCCTGATAGTGGATAGTGGCTGTATCCCAGGTTGTGGCTAACCTGGGATAGTGGCTTGTAGCAACCTAGAAGTCCCTGCCCACAGCAGGAGGCTGGAATGAGATGATCTTTGAGGTCCATTTCAAACCAAACCATCCTGTGATTCAGTCTATAAAGCACCATCACACATACAGACAATTAATTTATTTATCTGCATTGATTTATCTCCTCTTTCTTTCTTTTTACCTGGCTCCATTTTCCAAGTCATCCTCTGAGTGAACCAAGGATGGTGAAGGATGTGTGTTTCAGAAACATGTATAAATGGACTTTTGAAAGCCAGGTGGGTTTTTTATCTCCTTCTTGCACTTGATACATACTTTTTTCTCCCTCTTCCACAGTAACAGAAATATTAGAGAAAGAAATAACACCCATCATGACCACATACAACCTGCCTGCATATACCCTTCACATTGCAGGAAACATAAATATATAAGAAAAAAAAAACCTGCCTGAACTGTGTTTATTTTCAGTGATGGATTTCAACAGACTCCTATTAAGGGTCTGGACTGTGGTGGGATCTCATTGCTACTTTTCCTGTCACTAGGAAACTTAGAGAGTTCTAACTTAAACCAAGCTATCTTTTTTTTTCATAGCAAATTCAAAAATCTGCAGTCATATTTCAGTAAGGAAAACATTTTAGGTTAAATGTTGAAGGAGAAAGCCTTTTAATCCATCTTTTGGTACAGTCTGAAGTCAAGACGTCAGACAATTTTCCAGCAATGAAAGCTTGTAAAGATTTTGCCTCATTCTCTAATTTCTTCCTTTCTGTTTAATTCACTAACACTGAATGTTAAGTAGTGGAATTATTAAATTTGAGTGTTGGGACCTCGTCTACGTGTTTTGTGGTGTTTTAGCAGTAAAGCAGTAAATTGACCTGGAGGTACACAGGTGTGGCTTGATGGAATAAGTGACCAAAGGATCTGACAGTCAGATCTTCAGGAGTTTTACAGGATGTTCTTGTGGCCAAGGACAGACCTTGTAAAAATAGAAAGGACAATTGTAATTGAGGTCTCAAAGACAAACAGAGAAATACTGCTCTATTAAGTATTAAAATTCCTGCTCCTGTCTAGTCTGTACAGGGATTTGGATGTTTATTTAGGTTAAGGATTTTCACATGTGAATCTCAAAATTAACCATTTTTAAAATTTTGAATGTATTGTGGAGCACCCAGGAAAGACTGAAATCCATGGGACAGGTCAGTGTGGGTTAAATCCAACAGGCCCATATGTAGTGATGAGAGGATGTAAGGATGTTTTAATGGAGGAGGTCTTGGATTAGGATTTGCAGACTACATTTTTAGCTCAGCCACACACTTCATGTCCAGTCAATCTGTTCCCTTTTTGCTAAAATAGGATGGATGTTTCCATTAGTCGGGAGTGGTATTAAGAGAACAAATCCAGTAACTGTGAGTGTCTCAGATGCTGATGTTACAACACGTGCAGCTGTTTGTGCAGAGAGTTGAGGTCATTAAAACAAAAATGTTGTTTTGACACCTTCTGTCTTTAATTTCACCATATGCAAAGAAAAGGAGTATTTGAATGACACTTTAACAGGAAAAAAAAATTGCTTTTCTAGCTCTCTTTTAATTTTACTTTTTTAAAAACTTTCATTTATAGAAAAAACGCCAGTGAAATTATCCAATATCTGATATTTTTTGAAAGTATACCTCGTTTGGCAGGTGTGTGTAAAAACTTTGATTTTGTGGAAGGTGTAAAGATTACTTTCTCTGCTTGGGCTGGCTGATGCACTACACCCACCTGAACCTCACTCAAGTGGCTGTGATGAGGGGAGGAGGCAGCTGTGCTCTGCTTGGCTTTGAAGAATAAAACCCAGTTCCCTGGGTGCCTCCCTGTTTTTTAGTATTTGAGGTTTTCTCCACAGGGTTCTGATTTTTTCAGCATTACTCTTAGTCCTTAAGTAACTTTTTGTGCATTTTCAACTCTGCTATCTTATTTTCTACATGTTAATGAAGCTTGGGCTGTTTGTTACAGTTCTCTAATCAAACTTTAAAATGTCTGTGTGTTTAATGAGTAGTACTGCCAGTCCTAACTATTCAGGATGGCTGGATGATGAAAACATTTAACTTTCTGATTAAGGTATATACAAGTCAAAGCTGTGCTTCAGCATGCTGCAATTAAATCCAAGTGGTCTACAGTTTTCACAGACAACAATAAAATTCTTTTAGTTTTCAAATGTACATCTCCAACAGAGAAAGCTGAGGCAATCAAAAACTAATCACAGTCAAGGGACTGGCTTTAAAATTCATGATCAGCCTTGTACAGAGAGCTGTACACCATGGCAGATGATTGGAAGATGGAGGTTTAATGCAAGTGGAGGATTTGGTATTTGTGACCATCTTACAGTTTTTTAATTTTATCTGTTTTATAACCTGCCACAAACTTCTTGAATTTGAGGTGCTCTGGGTGGTCCTGACCTGGCATCCCAGCCATGGCAGCTTTGGTTGGGTCTGCACTGCTGTCCTGGCTTGGCCAGGAGAGTCAGAACTATAAAAGATGAGACAGTATCATTCCTGAGAAATCCCAGATAGAAAAGATGAAAACAGAGGTGAAAGGCAGTTCAGGAAAGCTGAAAGGAAAGGAGAAGGACAGGCACTTTTTGATTGGATTTTCTACCAAAATATAGTGAAGGCTTCACAAGCTCATAAAATGGTGTTTTAAAATACAATCTCTTCAGGCAAGAGAAGAAGTTGGAGGGGGTTCCTCTGTGATGGTAAATCAGGCTGGTGACAAGAGCCAGCAGGTCCCAGATCAGCTGGGCAGGAGCTGAATTTCTTTTTGGAGCCCAGCTTCAAGCACTGAGGGACATGTTCAAAGACACAGCTATGCTCCTAACTGAGATTTGTGCCTTTGAAAATGTCCTTCCTAAATTTCAGTGCAATCTCTCTGCTCTTGCTAGATCATGAGACGCTTTAGAGTCTGCTTTTATGTTTACCTCCAGGTAAACATGGGGGAGAAACACCTTTCATTGCTGCAGATTACAGTGAAATAAGGCCATGGGATACACAAGGCTTATAACCAGGATTTCTGACTGATAGTTCCAAGTTCATTACAATAACAGGATATCTCTATCAATAGATGAACTGAGCTGGTTAAGAGGGTCCTCCCCTACTCATGGCATCCCTGATTCACCTGCACCTGGGAGGCTGAATGGCTCTGGAAACTTAAGGCTGATGACTCTTACTGATACTAGCTGAAGAAGTTAGGATATTTGGCTTTATTGCATATAATCTAAGTTTTTGCTGGGTTTTTTGCTTGTTTATTCAATCTTCATAGGAGTTAACTCCCTCTAAAACATTAAATATGCATATAAACATTACTTAAATAAAGTGGCTATATTTAGCAATTCCATCCATCCCCCATTTTCTTTCCAAGATGAAATGTTAGAGAACCTGTAAAGAATTTATTCAACAGTTTTATGTTAAGAAATCATACCAATGAGTTTTCAGCCCCCAAACAGGCAAAGCTAAAGAAGATAAACCAGACACAAAGTAATTATTACTATTCAGATTTTCCTGTCAGACAGTGAATAAAGATAGTAATATTGAACATGGATTTTCCTGTATGAAGTAGCTGCATTGCCTGTTGTATGGCAGGACATGGTGATCTCAAGAGTCTTTCTAACTTCCCTAAGTCTACATAAACACATGGAAATCAATCAATATAAAAGAAAAGGAAAGATAAATGCACTATATTTTTACTAACACTTGGAGAATTCTAGATTAAAAGAAAAAAACAAAATAAGCATCTTCTAGAGTGTGCTGTTTCCCAAGAGAAATCTATAACCCATTGACCCCCAAAAAAACGTCCTCAGCATCTTTTGGCTTTGGTTTGATGATTTCCCCGTACTAACTCAACACTGAGAAAAGAGCAACTAGCAAGAGTTGTGGTTGAAGTTTAAGTTGATGGAGGACACCTGAGTGACACAGCCCCAAAACTGATCTTCATTTTCAAGAATGATGCCATTCCCTCTGCAGTTATAGCTAACAGTGCTGCCAATAGGAGTTAATTACAGATGTGAAGGACTGTCCTAACTATAAGGGATGAAAGATTACTGCAGAACCTCATGGGACTTAAATTGAGGAAGGTTTAGTTGCAGGAAAATCTCTTAATGACTGGCATCAAGTAACATGTGGTCTTGGAGCTGTCAGTAAGAGGCATCCGAGCTCCCTCTTGGGAATATTCTGCAAAGCTCCACTTTGCTGAGGAGCTCTAATTGTTGATGAGGAGAAGTGGTGGGTCATTTGATTAAAGTGGTTAAAGTAATCTTCTGATACAGAAATTTCTTGTTTGATATGAGTCCTTCTGTGATTATTGTAAGAGCAACTATTTATTGGACTGATGGGGATTTCACTTGAGGGATTGCAGCTCTTGAACCCACACCTCCTGTGTTGCAGCGAGGGTGGTAATCACCAGGCCACAGTGTGGATATTGCCCCCTTTTCTGTCTCTATTCCTCCTTCTTCTGCTTCTCTCAAAGTGTCTCATTTCAATTATAATGCAAATTAAAATCCATTTCCATTTATGAAATGAATCTTTGTTTTCCAGCCAGTCTTAATCAAAACCCCAAGTCAGGCTCTGTTTCTGTACATCTCTTTGGGGCTGATTTCAGTTGTCTTTAAGGCAACTTGCTGCCATTGCAAAGGGCCCTCAAAGTGCTGGATAGTTCAAACACCATTTAAACTTGCTGCAAGACCAGAGGGTTTGAAAGGCTTCAGTAGTTTTATCCAACCCTTCTGTGGTTGAATTATGTGCCCTTGAATTGCACACATTTACCATAGACCCTCACTAAAAATATGAGATGTTTCTTGGATTTTCTCCAGAGACTTCACTCACTAGGAATACTAAGTTTCCTGTATATAGCTCTGAGTTCTCTCTTCTGTCTTCCTGTATGTTTATTCCTTGTCTGCAGTTTAGCCACTATTCAAGTTTATGTCAGCTGCTGACACCATGATTTTTCTAGGTTTGAGGAGAGGAAGCAGTCAGTGTTGGTGTTCCTTCCCAGCCCCACCATTTTGATGCACAGTTCAGGAAAGCTAAAACTAGAAATTATTTCAGAGAAGCATGTTGGAAAACAGGGCAAGGAGGCAGCTCAGCCCCTCAGTTCCCTCCAGCCATGGAGTGACAGTTTCAACAGTGAACTTAATCCCTGCTTAATCCAATCCTCCCAAGTTAAATATTTCTTTGATCTTCAAAGAGAAAAATATGTCATTTTCTCAAATTCTTTATGTCAGAGGAATATATTATCTGGAGATGAAGTCCCTCATGTCAGAAGGCCTCCATTACCTATTGTTGCATTTTCCATCTTCCTTCTGTGGCCAACTTTTCTCACCCTCTTCCTTTTGTCAGTACCCACCTGGAAGAAGCTGCTCCAGCAGATCTGTTATATAGAAATACTGGTAGTTAATCCATGGCAAACAGTGGTGCTGAAGTTCTTCTATGCTGTGCACTAGGCCAAAACCTAGAGGTACTCAGAGTGTTTCCAGGGAAGCCACACCAAAGGGAGCTGTGGAAATGATGTTGTGTTGTTCACCAGTGGCTTATTTTGTCAGATTTATTTTCTTTTCCCCACCTTGCTGCCATGATTGTGGAAATTATGCTGAGGGGGCAGTAACACTGATCATGAGAGGTTGGGTGTGCTCCTAAAAGCTGAAGGGAAAAAACCTCCATAACAGTTACTAGTTCTATTACAGGTCTAGAATTAAAAATAAGCAGGAACCAGAATAATATTCTGCCTTAGGTGGAGTCAAGCCTTATATATCTTGAAAAAGAAAATTAAAATGTCCATAATATGATACTTAGGATTTGGGGGTTTGTTCATGAGTAATTTTGTATTGAACTTCTCCTCATTCAATTTCACAGGTGAAAATGAACGCTGTATTTACCACATCTGGCTGAACCATCTTCATGTTCATGGCATTGATATGGTTTTGACCTCGGATTGCAGGCTGGAGTTTGTTATTTAGAAGCATGTCAGTACAGTGACATTTAGATTTGACTTGCTTTGGTCACTCTGCTCTTTATTGATCAAACCTGCTGTACTGGGGATAGGTTAGTCTCCTAAGCTATATATTGTATTAATACTAGTGATAAGAGAGCATCCGTTGGTGCTATTACTGATATACATCTTTAGCTCATTAAAATGCAAATTTTAAGGTGTGCAGCAGTAGAAATCTCTGCAACTTAAAGCACCGAAAAGGCTGGCTAATTATGACTCCAACTATTTTTCAGATAAGTGAGCAGTAAGTCATTATATAATTCGTAATGTGAATCCTTTTATTTCCCTTGTCCCCTGACTATTGAGCTGCAGATAATCTCATAAGGCAGTCTCAGTTTCCAGAATGAGTGCCCAAGGGTTTATTCATTATTCTAAATTTGAAAGCAAATAGAGCTACGAAAACCAACCCATAGTTCCTATTATTTGTCTAAAGCTACATAAATATATGCAGCCCCAAGGTGTGTAATTTATATCAACAAGACCAAAGATCAAGGATTTTCTTATCATGTAACTGTCAGATTCTTCTCCAGTTTGCAGAGATGATTTTTGGGCAGTCCTGTTTCTGGTATCTTCCATTTCAGGGCTCAGCAAGTACTTAGAGATTTATGCCATTAAATATGACTCAAGGACAGATCTGGCCTCTTTGCCAGCACAATGCTGCCCTTAGAAGACAGATATTTCAGAAGTTGCCTAAAACCCTTCCATACACAAGCACCTCGTGATCTCCCAGGAAATTCCTCCCCCGAGCACTTAACTCTGGTGAGCCATTACACCACTGCAAACATGCCAGCAAAAGAATATGTTTTTATCATAATACAGTCAGAAATTTCCAGGATCATTTTGTGCAATGGCATTTATGTATGCTTGAGCCTGAACGTCAATTTTTATATGTCTGAATACCCAGCAGGCAGTGTGCTATAGATTTCACTCCATCTGAATTTACTTTCCCACTGAAGCGTCTCTTGATCTGGTTGTCTGGTATTTTTATAGTTATTCCTGTTTGAACACAGATGGTCCCATTGTGTTGCAGTCTACAGAATGAATGCAGTTGCTGTGATTAAATAAAGATACAGGAACAATTCAGCCTTCTACTTCCCACTTATGATCTTCCCCTTTAATATGACATTTATGATGACCATTTTTCTCGTTTTCGCAGGTTTCAACTCCTTTGGCCAGGCGATTAACTGTGTATGTGTTAAGCCAGACATAAGCCCTTGGCAATATGGAAGAGTGGCTTTGTAATAAAGCAGGTCTCAGTATCTGCTCCAAACTGAAGAGAAAACTTTTCTTTGTGTTAAAGTTTAGTTAACTTTCCTCGTGTCGATTTTTCTTTGACTCTATTTGAAGAGTCCACCTCCAGCTGGCTTTTGAGACGCAACCAAGATCTTTGAAAGATCAGCAGCTACATTAAAGGAAGAACAGAGAGCAGTGCCAATGCAGCAGGTTAAACAGGAAAGTCAATGTCAGGGGCTTTAATTACAAAAATGACACTGTATGGCTGCACTGATGTACTTTGTGATAGTTGTATGCAGTGCTGGAGACAGGCAAACCAGATAACCTCTGCATAGGGTGCAAACAGGGAGAGATTTATAAATAGTGCTTCTTGTTCCAGCTCCTGCTGACTTTAGGGCACAGAAGGAAGCAGTCCTGAGCCCCTTTTCAGTGGGGACTGAGGACCATCTATCACCAGTGATGGTCTGGGGTCCTCTCCCACAAAAATATATTCTGCCACTGGGATTCAGTGAGAGCTGGAAGGCAGCAGGCAAGTGCTGCTCCGCCACAGAACATTAGAACTCCTCTCAAAAGGCAAATTCAGTTTGATGGTCTTGGAAAAGGGGCTCTTTAGCTCATTTGAGGGACGGGGGACTGGAGGGGGAAAAAAGAGAGTTTCTCTGTTAAAAAAAATATGTTCTGGTGTTGAGGCATTTTCTAAATGTAATTGGACTAGTGCAGCTCCCTCAGTGACTGCTGCTGGAGACTTTACAAGCACAGAACTAAACACTTTTATGCAAGCTCCCCTTCCATGCACATAGCTGCTGGCCCTCCTGCAGGGCCCTGTGTCCTGGCCTTCCAGGGTACCTTATGTAATGGAGATTTTTATTTTTAAGCTATCGAGTAACAGAATAGAAGTCTGGACTTTTGGAAGTTGAAAAATAAAGGTGGGGGGAGAAGCCCATCCAGACCTCAATGCCACATATGCATGGGTGAGTTGTTCCACAATTTGCACGTGGCCATTGCCTGGAGCCTTTGCCTGCAGGAGTGTGTGGGGTGGTACCAGTTCAGGATCTCTCCCTCCACTGTTTTGGGAGCATTTGACTTTCAGATTTGAAGTGCCTGGCTTGAGTCCTGCTTTCTGAGATAAGCCTTGGGCATGGAGTCGTTTGGGGTGTGGGTGGCATTTCTCTTGTGTTAAGCTATAGTGGAAGGGAGACAAGCTAATGCAGACAAAATTGGCTTTTTCTGCCCCTGGCCACTTCAGATCAATGAGAAGATCTATGGAAACCCTCAGCCTGGAGAAAATAAAGAAAAAACAAAGGGAAAAAAGAAAACCTTTCTCCTGAGTGATCGTTTAAATCCCTCTGACAGCCTTGAAAATGGAATTTCACTTTCTTCTCCACAATTCCAGCCCAGATTGTTTACTCTTATCTGCAAGCTTGTCTTCACTAGTTTTCACATTCAGTTAATTGATTGATTGCCACAAGGTTGTTAGTTACCACAATGGCAAATCTGCTTGGGTGCTCCCCTAACATTTGTGGCAGTGCTGTTACCCTGAGCCATGTGCCCATCTTAACTATGGAGAAGTATTTGAATAGAAAAACCTGCATCATCTTTCTACCTGTTTTTCTGTGTCTGTATAATAGCCACAAACAATCTCTAGATGTAGCAAATATTCCGGCCAGATTTGTGGCAGAGGAAGTAAAGGTGACCTTTCCTATTAAATTAGGTCCTTGTAATTTTAGAAGCTAAGGTAAACCTTTGCAGGACTCAAGTAACACGTTAAGGTACTGATTCCCACAGTGGAGATTGTTTGAATGTATGCTGAATACAGCACAGGCAGCAGACTGTGGAGGAGCGTCTTTAAATTAAAACTATAAGTTTAACTATGTCTTAGCAGAAAGCAATTACCCAGGCTGAAATTTGACCCAGCCATCAGAATTAATACACCATCATTCTTGAAGAAAAGGCCTTTGGATATTTAGATTTCATAAGCAGATAGAAGACTGGGTTTATATCTCAGGGGAAAAAGACAAATAGTATATAGGAGTAGCTCTTGCAGTTGGCTTATTACAGAAAACTATTAAGATGTCATCCTTTGTATGGCTAGTGCCACATTTCCCATCACCTCTGTGGCACTTTATAGTGTGATTGCAGATGTGGTTAACACCTTTGCCCGTACAGCTATGATGTTTGCATGCATAATATAAAACATCTTGCCCATAAAACTTTTTTTTTCCCTTATATAATTTGTTGTGCCTGCATACTGGTATATATTTTTATTCAATCTTTTACATATAAATGAGTTTTATTGAATAAATGTTGCCATTGTCCATTCTCCACACCATATTTTAGCTCTGTAACTTTAGTGAGTTTATGATTTGTCTTCGATTCTATTGCAGTAACAAGTTTGTTTACAGCTTTTTAAATCTCTTGCACTGACACTGTGTAAAATTAAGAACGTGGTTAAATTCTTTATAGTTTCAGAGTGTTTTTAAAATTTCACATTTCCATAAAATTGGATGATCAGTGTCACAAATCAAACCCAAGACACCGTGGCTAGATAGGTCTGAGCTTGTGGCAAGTTGCTGTACACTTTTAGTGAGAGGATTGAAATACTGTATAAGCATTTTCATCTAGTTTTATTGTTTTTCCTTTTGTTTTACAAGTCCGTGTAAATCCAAGCTGGGAATCAATGTGTGGTTGGCCATATTTGAATATTTTCTGAGCAAACCAACTTCTTTTCCTCTTGGAAGGCAGAGGATGTTTGTGTGTATATGAAACATTAATGCCAAGACAGTGTGGATTTGAACAGGCTTGTCAGTTCCTATTATTGACAGAAACTAATTACACAACCCAGTCTCAGGGCTAATACATGCACAAATAATGTAACTATAACAAGAGAGGTCTGCAAACATTCAAAATAAAATGAAAAACCACAGGTCCTAATCCTCCTCCTTCCTTAAATCAACAGGAGATTTGCCTTTTGGTGTGACAGGTTGTAGCAGTATCTGTAAAACAGCACCAGGTCTGAAAAGTGATGGGGATTACTCTGTTCTCTGGCTGGTAGAGCTCAGGATGGGACTGGAGCAAACTGGGGTGGAATGGGCTGGGCAGAGCCCTCGTGTGCTGTTGGGGTCAATCCAATATCATGCTGGGGGCAAGATCACATCTTCAGAGAAGACAAGCACTGTGCTACTTTCAAGTGTCCTATGCTGCAGGCTAATGGGCTTCATAGACCCCTTTCAGGACCTTTGTATCATCAAGGTTTAATATAAAGTTAATTATAATGTGATTATTACAGATTTCCTAATGTAGAAAGGTTTGGAGTTTTTTAGTTTATAATACTGTCATATTGATTAATAGTGCCATAGTGACTAAAATTGTACTTGTATGTGCAAGCACAGGAACATATTTGTGTTCTGTCTGGTTTTAATGGGGAGACTAGTAACAGTCAAAATGTTAATTATTACAGGAAAATCCAAGACAAAGGCAAGTGAATGACTTTCAAACATCCTTTTCAATAATGTAACGAATACACATTTTTCCTTTTTAATTTTTGATCTGGTAAATGAGTTGTGTTCATCCCTTTCGCTGCAGCACTGGGGATACTTCTCAGTTTATAAAAAGATCATTGTGGCTATTTGGCTCCATTTAGTTTGTGCTCTCTTCTGAGCACAGAAATGCTCTCCCTGATAAAGGTGGTTGTTGAACTCCTCTTGTGCTCTATAGTCTTTCCTACAAAGCTGTACATTATAGGGTCAAGAGAGATGACATCAGATAAAAAATGAATCACAGCCCCTACATTCTCAGGTAATTCAGTGTATTAACGGAATAGAGGAATTTCCATGGGAGTGGAATGGCAAGTAAATACCCAGTGAAACTCGTGGCAGAACTCCCACTGCCTCAAACGGTGTGAGAGTCTGACCATAATTCAGGCACCTCTAAATTACCACTGCTGTTCCAGGGAAGGTTAGTGAGGTTAGTTATAGCTAGCACAGCAATACAGAGGAATTCAAGGGCAGGGGAGATGTTCCAGGACGAGAGGAAACAGCAGAATGAGTGAGTCCTTCTCCCTCAGCTGGGGAGTGAACAAACAACACAAGGGTTGGGACCTGATTCCTGACTGCCACTGATGGAGATGGGAAAACAAATTAACTCCAGTGACAAGGTGGAAGTGAGTTTCTTCTTCTGCCTCCCCAGAGCATGAGAAAAACCAGGACCTGAACTGCAGCAAGGATGGCTTGTTTCTGCTTCCTGTGTGAATGCTGATTTTGTTGAAGCAGTATTGGGAGTTTTTGGGTTCTGAGCTTGGTTTTGTTTTTTATGTGCCTTAGGTTCAAAAATATGGGCACGACATTAAACACCTATAGGCTGGATTCAGGTCTTTAAAATGAAAAAAAAGTGCATTTAAAAGCTTTGCTTAAAAAAGGAAATACAGATGCTAATTTTCTCTTCTTTTATATCACCCCTCTTGCTGTGCTATCTGCATTTCTTCCAGTAGCACTTCAAGTGTCATGGCTAACATCTGACACGTGTTTCATTCTTCCTATCATGCAGTATTTCAAAACCAACAGTAAATTCTTTGCATAATGTATGGGCTGCCTTCCTTGGAGGAAAATTGTGCTATGCTTCAGGGACCAGGCTGTGCCTGCACTCAGTGATACAGCCCTGCTCACAAACCCGAGCTGCTGCTCCCTGGTGAAGTGTTTCATGTCTGTAAATGTGGGAATGCTTTATGAGGTCCACACTCAGATCTAGACTGCTCCCCCACTGCTTCTTTTGCTGTCTTTCCTAGAGATAAAGGTGTGTCTGAAGCCCTTGCAGGTAAATCCCAGTGGGCTGAGAGGTTGCTCAACTTGGCTAGCAGTGACTGCAGGGAGCTCAGGGAAATCTTTACTGAGAATTCTTTCCCTGGAAATCTGCTGGGAATATAATTAGGTAGCGAGTCCAGGGTGAGTTGCATGCTGCTACAGTCAACCTAGTTTAACTAAACAGGTTATCTTAAGTGAGGGTTACCCAGATTTGGCACTGATGCAGGAATGCAATGAGAGTGCAGCCAAGTGTAGGGCAGTCAGGGGTGTAGGGCTGCAGCAGCATCCCAAGAATCCCAGCACTTGGCTGTATTGTAAGAGGAGAATGACATTGAAATTACTCACACAGAAACGACAGCTGCTTGGAGGATGCTTATTTGCAGTGTGGATGTAACCATATTTTAGAGCTGGCAAATGATGTTAGGTCAAATACTCCAGGGGTCAGGCCTAATTAAGATGTTGGTATCAGATTCCAAACTAATTATGCAGGGAAAGTGAGCTCTGTATCGTTCTGGGCAAGTTGTTGCATTCAAAGGTAATTCACATGGGTTTGTGCAGTGCAGGGAGATGTGATCCATGATGCAAGTGCTGTGCTGGAGCCAGAGCAGCCACCCACCCTGAGCCAAGCAGCAAAGGGGCCAAGCAGCCTTGGCCACTCAGAGCTACAAAAGCCAAGTGAGCAGTCATTTATTTTTGGGAAAGAGTGGTGTGCCAGAGGATATTCCACAATCTGTCAGCTGCCTTGTTCATTGTAAATAATTCACCCTGGGAATTGTATCTGTGCACTGAGGGCACTCTGCAGCCACCCTGCTGATCACCCCCAGAGCACACTGGCCACTGCATCCCACCAGCACCAAAACCACAACAGATTATTGAAACACCTTCTAGGAGTCCTTCCTCCAGCTTACAGCACATACTTACACTGTGATAATGCTACTCCTGTTGTGCAGTTCCACCAAATATTTTATGTTGAGCCACAACCAAGTTTTTCTGCGCAGCAGCATTTAATAGTTATTCTTGCTCCCTTGGACACCTGTGGCCAGTTCCACTGAACCCATGAGTAGGTCTCAACTGGCATAGCTTAAAACAAGGGCCAAACAGCCAAGATAGAAATTATAAGTGTCTCCAAGGATGTAAAAGGCTGCTACAGAAATGATTGGTATAATTTTTTTACCTTTGTATCAAGAGGAAACAAGTCCATACTGAAGGAGAGCCAGATTGGACATTAGGGAACAGCTTTTCTAACTTTGAAGATAAGAAAAGGTGGGAATAGTGCTAAAACAAGGCACCACACTCCCCATGCAGTACATTTTAAAAGGCTTCAAAACTAGGTTAGACAAACGTCTGGGACTATAACCCTGTGACAGCCATGGAAACAGTCTTTCTATTGCAAAACTTCCTCCAGATCTGTGGCTATCCCTGCTCCAGTGTTACAGGCCCCACATTCTTATATAAATTTCTCATAGCTCCTCTTTGTAAATAACTAACAAGGGTTAAAAAGGAAAATTGTGTAAGGGTCTTGCCTATGGACTGTGGTAGAGAACGAGAATTTCTGAAACTGCCATTGTAAAAGAGACTGCTCAAATCCTAATGACATCTCATTCAAAGCAACAAATTTCTCCTCAGGCCAGTCAAATTTTGGAGTTACTGAATAACTTATTTGAACTCTCTGTGCTTCAGAGTCTCCTGGAAGAGAAGACAGCTATGTAGAAATGGAGAGCAGGACACTGTGTCCTGGTTTCACAGAGGCAGCCCATGTCACTGAGAGTACTGTCCCTCTTGATTTTCATCAGGGCATTAGAATGACCCAATTTCCTCTGCTTTGCTGTTATCATCCCTTTGCTTATAGGAACTGGGGATATATAAAGTCATCCTTCTTTGAAGAATGTCAGCTGCTAAGACTTCAGGACAGGTAATGGAAATTGCTGATAGAGGAAAGAATCCAAAAAACCATGGTTGCTGGACTAAGTGATGCAGGTTTCTGTGGATAGGCTGCTTGGCTCATGTCCATGACATGTTGGACAGGGCTCACTGCTTTCCAGGAGAAATAGTGAGTGAACAGGCAAAGGGTTTGAGGAGGGCAGCTAAAATAAAGACATGGGTAACAACAGAGGTTGTCACAATTACCTCTTCAGACCTCATCTAATACAAGGAAAAACCCCTGATACTAACACTGCATAATAAATGTAATATAATCAGATGCTATTAAAATCCAGGTCTGCTTGAAATTCAAATATTTTGGAGTGAAGTTCACTTTATATATGCCTTTAAATAAAGTTAATGTGTTCCCTACTTCCCCTTCCCCCTTACTCCTGTATCTTAATGAATAACAGGCTTAATCACTCCATTATCAAGATAGCCTTTTTACAGCCATGCAAATGTTCTTTGGTGTATAATTTGTACATGCTTCAATAATCTATTATCATTGTTCTTTCTAAATGAGAAAATGCAAATGTTGCACCAAGGGCCCCATCTTCACAGCTTACCAATGTAATTCCTGACAGCAACATGTTTAGCATAATTTTCCTGTTAATAAACTGCCAATTACAGTAATTTAGTTCTCAGTTTCCAAAGACCAAAAGGTATATGACGATTTCCATTGCCCTCCCAATTAATGTCTCAGGTTATTATTTTGGTATGTCTGAGAAAACAGAAAAATGGGGAGGATTCAATTGTTTAAAGATAATACCAATGCAATTTCCTTTCAAATATTCAGAAGTTTTTCTTATCTGAGAAGCGAAATGTGATTTTCTATTTATGCAATCCCCCTCGCATGTAAACATTCATAGGTATAAAACAACTAAAAACAGCATCAGAGATGTCTGTATTATACATGAATGTGAGTCAGGTTGAAAAACTACCAAATAAAACTTTGTAAAAGCTCTTAGAAACACCTGCCAGCAATTAAAAACTTTTTTCTTCTCCAGTAACTTCTGTTTGTTGTTCAAATGCTTCCAAAACTCAGGTGATTATGCAGCACTTTAATAAAGTCACTGGGAAATACTGCAAGAGAGAAGGGGAAAGAATATTTAAAGAAATGTTTATAGGTTCTGGGAAAGATTGAGAATTATTATGTTCAGAAGCAATTATGTTTTGAGCAGCTCTTCATATACACTGTTTTCTGATCATATCTCAACTTTTTGTATTAAACAGAACTTGCATGAAAACAGAATCCTTGTTTCTTAAAGAATTTGTCTGTTCTTCCTGTTTATTTCCCATCTGCTCCTAATGTCATAATTTTCCTGATTTTTGAGGCATGTCAGGCTGAGTTTTAATTGAGGAGTAAGCAATAGAGAGTATCTTGGGAATTAAAGGTGCTACTTTCAATTCAAGTATATCAGTGAGCAAGTGTGGAAAACAAATGGTTTGATTTAGGGAGGAGTTGAAGGAAATAACAGAGGTGAATTAAGATTTTCACTTATCTTGCTTTGCATGATGACTTTTCCCCTCCTACTTGGAAGCAGTTCAAGAACCTGTCCCATGTTTTCTGATCTATTATTTCTTTCAATACTCTGTGAACAGTGTTTGCAAATTTTGCCTTGCATAGTTGCAGCTCAGTTTAAAATAAAAAACCACCAAAACTCCCCCCAAAAATCTAAATCCTCAAACCCCAACAAACCAAAAAAGGAAAGAGAGATTTCACCTTTCCCACACTGTAGGACTTGCAATTGTAAGAACCTGGGCTGAGCCTCCTGTTGCCTGCAGGAGGACAGAGGCAGGCAGCAAGTGATTAGATCTCAAATGTAATACTTAATGGACATTCAGGAGTCAGGTTTGAAAAAGAAATTTCCATAAATACTTGTGCTAAAGTCTGTTCTGGCTTCTCCAAACACCTGGAGTCGGCTGTTTCAGCACTGCTGTCCCTGGTCCCTGTAATGAAAATGAACTGGCTCCTGTGGAAGCACAGTTAGGTCAATGCTAAGCTGCTTCTTACATTCCACCTTCCTGGAAGCTGTGTTCAGAGCACAGAAGCACAGGTAGTGCCATCACCATGTGGCATCTGCCCTGTCCCCCTCTCAGGTGGCTGCATCCCCCAGGACCTTCATCAGCTGAACCCAACCCTGTGCCTAAAGAGCTGCCCCTGCCCACTTATTCTGGTAGCCAGCAGAGCAGTTGGCTGGCCCAGCTGACTCAGTGCAAGATGAACATAGGTAAGGGGTGTCCTTCATCCAGAGCTGGTGGCTGGATCCAGGGTCCCAAGGCATGTGCACAAGCACTGTGAGTTGGGGTTCCTTAGCCTGGAGAAGGGAAAGCTCCAGGAGGACCTTAGATCCCCTTCCAGTACCTGGAGGGGCTGTGGAAGAGCAGGAGAGGGACTTTAGGCTGGAGTGACAGGACAAGGGGTCTTCCCACTGCCAGAGGGCATGGTTGGATTAGATCTTAGGAAGAAATCCTTGACTGTGAGGGTGATGAGGCCCTGGCACAGGCTATCCAGAGTGGTTGTGGACTCCCCATCCCTGGAAGGGTTCAAGGCCAAGTTTGATGTGACTTGGAGTAACCTTGTCTAGTGGAAGGTGTCCCTACCAAGGCAGGGGATGGAAGGAGATGAGTTTTAAGGACCCTTCCAAAACTAAACTAAAATTTGATGATTAACACCAGGACAATCTTACACAATCTTACACAATCCAGTGTCTACAGTAAGGCATGCTCTTTGCAAAGAAATCGCTTTTTTTTTCCTTCAAGAAGAAAACCTAAGTGAGCTTCTTTGGGGGCTTTATTCAAACAGGGAACACATTACTAAGCTGGTTGCACATCTTTGATGTTGGTGCTCGGCCAACTCCCCCTCCAGTGCAAAGCCTCAGGCAAGTGCTCCAACAAGAGAGGTTCTTCCAATGCTCTGAAAGCTAAATTGAAACTAAGTTATTGAAGTTATTAAACTTTAAGGAGGTGCAAGTGCATGTGCTACCTAGGTACTTTTTGATAAGTATATACTATTAATAGCACTTTAAAAATTCCAACTCAAGACCTGCAGTATAGGTATTTTTCAAGATACTTTTGACTATTATGAGATTAATGGATAGGGGGCAGTTTGAAACTGGTACATTAATTTTAATCACTTTTCTCAGATTGTATTAATGAGAGAGAAGTGGGCAAATCCTACAGAAAGACAGGAGAATATATATACCTTATATACCTTAAAGGCATAGGTGGTGCTTATGTATTTTGGTTTCAAAAGTTCTTGCTAAGCACAGGAAATAACTGGCAATGGAATTTTTCAGGTAGATGCAGTGCACTGGACAGGGCAGTGATATCTGTAACTCTGGCAGTGCCACTTCTCTATTAGGATAAGCAAATTCTGAAATAAACCTGGGGAATGAAATAATGGTCTTTCTTCACACTGAGGACCTTCCTGTGTGGACACTGGGAGAGTGCTGGGGTATGTTTGCCTGTGCTTTTACTGTAAGTGCAGTTTTATGAGCATATTAAGGGCTTTTTTCACTCACTAGAGTGTTTGGTTGGTGCAGAATGACTCAGATCAATCATATCACTTTCAAGTGCCTTTGATATAAATTTTATTTATTTTTTTTAGTTTATAGACTTGAGATTCAGGGCTCTGTGCTATTTCCTTGCTGGCCTTGAAGCTACCAGGTACTCTTCTTTTCTGGGCTGACCTCTCTCCCCCGCTCTCACTGTAAGTTCATTGCCATAGCCCGAGGCATGACAAGGGGCTGCCCTGGAACTGGTGTCAGGATATGAAATGGAACAAGGGAAGAACTTGGTATGGGAGTGACATCCATGTGAATCTGACCAGGGCCACCACCTCACTGCCCACCCACGTTAGGGCTGTGCTTTATCCGCCTGAGGAGCAGAACCCCGTGCTAGTCATTAATGATGCACCAAGTGCAGGGCAGGCTGGGGGCTGCTGCCATCCTGCTGCCTTTGTGCTTCCTCATCAGGCAGCCCCGAGGTGATTTAGCACAATGGGATGGGATGGGATGAGCGCTCATCACTGGGAAGCCTGCAAATGTTTGTAGTTATAATTAGGAAATGTTCTAACTCTCCTATTAACCTGATTGATGTGAAGTCTGGCTTAGGCAGAAAACTGATTTTTCCCCAAGTGACTCCAGCAGAAGAGCCATTTAGATTGAAATGGAACTTAAAAGGAGTGCAAATTACTGATGATCCCTGTAACCAATGAACAAATAATTGGTGCATCTTCAAGGGTTTGTAGTGATGAGAGAAACCCCCAAATGAAGATGTTATGAGAGAGTGGCACTTTTTTATCCTATAGGTAGGACCACAGCGGTGTCTGTATGGACATGTGCTCCATCCTACACAGGCTGTGCCACTGATCCAAAGCAAAGCTTGTTGACACTGCTCCATCCACACTCATTATCAAATTTAGGGCATGTCTATCCTAAAAGGACAAGATCATTCTATAATTGTGAGCAGAAGAACCAAATAAAAAGCTAGGCTGGCTTTACCAGTGCACTGACACATGTGTGTCATTCAGGACCAGGCTGGTGTTTGTGTGCTGTTGAGCTGCCCTTGCCACCTTGGGTCAATGCTATTTCCAACTCCTCTGTACCACCTTCCATGGCACCATGAGGATGTGCCCTTGCTAACCTAACAGAGGGATAGAGAAATCTGCTCTCTTTTAAATATCATTCTAGGAGAAAATGGCTGCTTTTCAGAAATAAAATGATTTCTGTTCAAGGTTTACCCAGTAAAAATGCTCTAGTGATGCAGCTGAAGCTGTGCTCTGGGGTTCTGCACAATGCAAAGTTTCTGACCTAAAGAAGAGCTTGTGTGCCCAAAAGCATTTTTGTTCTTTAGGTGTATTCACTGGTTTAATAAAAGCTCATAGCTCTCCATGCAAACATTGCTGTCTAAGCCATGAATTAAACTCCTGTGTTCAAAAGGACTTGATGCTGACCTTAAAACCCTTAAAAACCTGTTAATTTTAGGCAGACTGAAGAAGATATATAGAACCAGGGTGGATCATGCTTCACTTGTACACAGGCAAACAAAGTCCTGTAGTATAATCAAAGGACAAAAATGAGGCAATAAAGAGCCACAATGACTGTTATTCCACACCACTTTGTCCCATGATTATTTATGTATTAGTTGAAGCCACAATAATGTTAAAGTCACCCTCACTAAACATACAACACTTTGTATTTTGACAGCAGTTCATAAACGTTAATGAATTAAGCTGAAGTAAACACTTCTCTGAGATCAACCTTTCCTGAACGGAGCTGCAAAGGCAGATTAAAGGCAATGAGGAGCACATTGCAGTTCAGGAACATAAAACCACTCATCACCTGCTCAGAACTTGAGGGGAATAAAATTTGAACCTTCTGTATGCTGTAGACCCACTAATGAAGTATCAGAAGTGACTTTTATGTGCCTTGTAATTTGAACATTACACTAATGTAGTACCCTACAGGTCAGGATAAAAATGTGGTTCAAAAGGACCTTGCAAATCTCAGTAATTTTGGACTTACAGAAATAGAGAAAAATCTGTGCTTATGTGCTTGGGGGAAAAAATGGAAGCTTTACCCCATGTGAATCTTGTATCTCACTGGTTAGTTTCCAAAATCCAGGCAATGCCACCTTCAAGGTGTATATTCATTTAAAAATAACCCAAGGTGTGAACCAGTGAAGCACAGCAGCAACTGATGTGAGTGATGTGACAATGGTCAGATGTGGCAAAACAGGGGGTTTTGATTTCTGTAAAGAAGGCATGCAGAACTGCTTTCTGACCATGTGTATTTTGGCAACAGCTGCTTTTTGAGTGACCTCTGTGCTCAGCAGAAGCAATGTTTTCTTCGCCTGAAGCTGTGATCCCAATCTGTGCCCTGGGGCTGCTCCCACCCATGGACAGAGCCAGGGAGTGCCGGGCTGGCTGTAGGAGGTGCAAAGTACTCAGAGGCCAACTTTTTAAAGATCCTCCACACCAAAGTGCTACTTGTCTGAGTTTGGGCCAAGCAAAACTCAAATATCTGAAAGTTTTTCTGCTGAACACGCAGGAACTCCTGAAAGCAGACTAAATTCCCCAAAAAATACAGACAAAAAACTTTCTTAGCATCTTAATGATGCCTTTGGGAAAGCTGGCCAAGTCAGACAGTAACATTCAGTAAATCCTTGTTATCTGTGCTTGCTTTACTAATGAGCCTGAGTATCATATTTAAATCCCTGTAGCTGTGTCTCATATATTGGCTTCTGTGAAAATAAAATATTTCCATTCAGCAATTGGTGTATATCACGGGCAGCTTGGCTGTGCTCCTGAAATGCCTTTCCTGTTATTAGTGTATTGTGGGCCTAGGAATGGTCACTGTGATGGATAGGATGGGGGAGGCCATCAGAGGGCAACATTTCAAACCAAGAATGCTACAGCTATTGGAGAGTAATTGAGATATTGTGTATTTACACAGCTCTGCCTCAGAAATATTCCTTTGGCAAAGGCTACATTTGATTAAGGGCTCTCCTCCTCATATCATGGCAAAGTCAAATTCAAAGAGTAAGAGGAAAGAAATAGAAAGGGAAGCTAGGAAAATAAGATGGGACATTTCCAGTGTAGTCCAGCTAATGACTGGGGATATTTTTGGAAACATATGGATGAGACTTCCTTTTAGAGACAGGAGTTTTTAGTTATATGACTCATTTTCTTTTGA
The DNA here is from genome assembly GCA_024734555.1 of Trochalopteron elliotii. Taxonomy (NCBI): domain Eukaryota; kingdom Metazoa; phylum Chordata; class Aves; order Passeriformes; family Leiothrichidae; genus Trochalopteron; species Trochalopteron elliotii. Next base: position 2,958,749 of record JANPWX010000391.1, read on the forward strand.
TCAAATTGATCAAGCGACATTTTGGGAAAGGCTCTCCTTCTTTGGTGTGTTTTGCTGCTTTTTTGAGTAGTTTTGCTGGATTAAGAGTAACAAATTATTATTTGTAGATTTATGTAGATCTGTGTCCCCTAAGGCCATAAGTAAAATCAACAGGCTCAAAGCTATGCTGAGGTTGTGTTTGGGAAGCTGTGCTTGGTCCCCCTATCCTAAATAGGGACTGGGACTGTGACTGCTGTGAGGAAGGCAAAAGGATTTTAGAGTGAAAACACCCAGCCAGCCTAGCAGATAATTGTACTTTTCATTTCCAACCTCTGGGAATACTCCTAAATGAGACATTGGAAACAGCATGGGTGGTTACAAAGAGGCTCGCAGGGAAGGTGTTCTTCTGTGTGAATTGTTGGTTCTGAGAGCACAGGCTGTCTTTGTGTGCAGGAGTTTTTATGTCCTGCTGCCTCATTATCTCAGTAACTTACTATAGTTTTATGTCTGTGTTGTGCTGCAAATGGACTGCCCATAATCCCCTTTTTATAGACTTAATCTGGTGGGTGATAAATGCCTATGGATTCAGCACAGCATCTTCCGCTTGGTGGTGGGGGCACAGTGTGAGCAAATCCTGGGCAAGCTGAAAACACCCCTCATGCCTGTATTTTAAAATCCCCTGTATTCCAATCTGACTTTAAATAGGTGCTGGTGCTGACATTTCTATGTGAAATACAGCAGTGTGTTTACTTCTGGAAAGATCACTGCCAGCTGTCCTAGCTGCAGTATTCTGTATGCATACTGTGCTAATCTAATTAACATCCCCTCTGGAACCTGGAAGTTAACATTGGACAAGACTCTAAAGCTGTTTTTGAAGACTCTGGTAGCTTAGGTACTTGCTGAGACAGGCTGGATGAATTCTAGAAACTGCCTTCTCAAACATTCACTGAAATAACTATTATGATTTCACATTACCTGTACACACAAGCCAGTTAATTTGTTTTCAGTGAACATTTGTACAAGTGAATTATTCACCCATCTGCAATATTTATCTTTAAAATGACTAGACAATTCAGCTCTGTGTGGAGATGTGCCTCAGTATGAATTCATAAATCCACGATCACTGGCAGGACATTTTCTGTAGCAGCTTATGATCTATTTATTCTCCCTTTTCTTCTCTCCAAAGGTTAGCCCAGACCCTCCTGCTTTGACATGAACGACAAGCAAACAACTTGTATAATATTTAATACTTCCTAGTTTGAATATAAAGCTCCAATAATGCTCCCCACCACTGCAGCTTGTCAGGTGAGCAGCTCTCAGATTATTATAAAGCATCAATTTTGTGCTAATTTTTTTCCTCTCACAGTGCAGACGTAATGAGCACAAGGGTATATGTGATGAGCTGAAATTACTGAGCTAAGTGAGGAAGTAATGCAAATGTGGAGCCTTTGCTACTATTACTGGTCAGCTCTGAGCCTGCTAGCAGAGGGAATACTTTTGGGAGGCAGTGTTTCTTTCTGTTCAGAGATGTTCAGCGCTCCCACACTCTAGGGCAGCGCAAAGAGGACACAAAGGGACATAAAATCACTATTTTAGAAAATCCTACTGTTTTAGTTTAGAGCAAATTTGGGAAGAAACTTCTGAATGGAATCTTCCCAGAAAGCAAATTTAAGTGGCTCTTCTCTTAACTGGTTTGGGAAAAGATTTCTTTGGCAAAAAGTGGGAAAAAATTGTTTATTTAACAAACAAAGTATTCACAACCATTGAAAAAATGAATAGTATGGAACAACAAAACCTTTTGCCGTTCTGAAGAGATGACAAATTCAGAAAGTCTCCCTGGTGAGGTGCAGCTTGGCTCTCTCAGTCTGGAATGCAGTGTCCCAGCCCTGGTGGGCCACAGGTGTGAGCTCCTGGTGTTCTTCTGGGCCCTTAGTCTAGAGCAGATTTGGATAGCTCCAAGAAGAAGAAAAACTAGAGTCTCGGGAACTTCTCTGCCTCAGAGCAAAAAACTAACTCTCTCTTGCTCTCTCTTGCTGCCTCCTGCAGACAATGCATTCTGAAAAGGATGCAGGGGAGTAAGTGCAATCTCTGATAACAAATTCCACACTTCTTCTCTCCCCTTTCAATCTCTGAACCAGTCTTAAGGGTGTAGAACTTAATATCCCTCATAAACACAGCAGACAACTGGGGATACAAGCATCACAAAGTCACCCCAGGACACCTACCAATATTGCCTTTACTGGGATTGCCCCAGGGCTGGCACTGCCCCTGGCAGGGAAGTAATTGGAATTGCTCTGTGCTTAAAAGGCCAGTGCATTTCTTGGTAAAATAAATGGGAAGAGTAGTACTGGCAATTGATAGCTGCCTAACATAATGATTCAGAAAGTTGTTTCAATAAATTTACCTTAAGAGACTCTCAGCTTTAAAGAGCAGTAAGGATATTTTTTAAATGCCTTTTCTGTGTGGTCATTTAAAAAGCCATTCTTTGCCAGGGATAATGAGCTTGAGGGACTTCATCACATGAGCCTGGAGATCACAGAATGACTAGGTTGGAAGAGACCTTCAAGATCACTGAGTCCAACCCAGCCCTAAACACCTCAACTAAACCATGCCGCCAAGTGCCACATTCAGACTCTTTTTAAACACATCCAGGGATGGTGACTCCACTGGTGACACCAGTGTGTCATCCACACACTCTACAAACTTCCTGGACTGCCTCTTTTCTGCTGTATTAAGTTCCCAGCAGATGTCAGGTAGCTTGAAGTCACTTACAAGAACAAGGGCTGGTGGTCCTGAAACATTCTCCACCTGCTCATAGAATAAGTTGTCCTCCTCTTCTTCCTGGTTGGGTGGACAATAACAGACTCCCAGTAGGATGTCAGCCCTGTTGGCCTTCCCCTTAATTCTTACCCACAGGCATTCAACTTCATCATCATTAGTTCCAATACCCATGGCATCAAAAGCCTCCCTAATATAAAGGGCCACCCCTCCAGTTCTCCTCCCTTTCCTGTCTCTCCTGAAGAGCCTGTAGCCATCCAGTGCAGTGCTCCAGCCATGTGAGCCATCCCACCACGTTTCCATGATGGTCATTTGGGGCTTGATCTCGGCTTATACAAACTAGAGCAGTTCCAGCTAACTAAGTAGTGATTTCCACAATCTTAGAAGTAGTCCTGAATATCCACAGTTTTGAAGAGCAAATTTGCTGAAGCATTTACTTAAGACACACCTTCTGTGGATACCTCAACACTTGCTGAAGGGCTGAGGACTGAGTAGTGCTGAGCAGTGCACTGAACTGTGCTGAGTGAGGAACAGCTTTTACCAGCAGTTAGTAACTCCTTCACTGACACTTGTGTCTAATTGCTGACATGCAGCCTACAGAGAACTGTACCTGAATTTCTCTCCAAAGAGTCTCCTTCTTCAAATACTTTCTTCATCCCTCTCCTGAAAAAATGAGAAAAGCATGCTTCTCTGAGACAAAAGAAATTTTTTCATCAGGAAGGAAAGGGTGGATTTGCCCCAGCTTTAAATTATTCTGAAATGACTCACAAATTTTACTTCGAAAGTGATGTGGTTTGCTGCATTAAAGAGACTTGTGAAGAAGGCAGCCAACACACTGTAAAACATATTTCCACCAGTTTTAGGATTTAAGTTCTGCCAATTCCTATGTGCCCTCTGTTAATGTCTACATGGAGAATAGAGTGTTTTACACTTGAACTTTAGTATCTGAAAGTGAGAACATGCAGCTGCGGTTGTAGTTACACTGCAGAAATGATCATACCCACTCTGGCTCTGACTGTTAAGTACCCAAGAAATAAGCTTCTAGAGAGTAGATAAGTCATCTCCTGTGACAGGGAAGATTTGCCTAGTAAAGGGAGAATCTAAATCAAAATTCTCCTGGATCAACTAGACACCAGCTTTCTAACCTGTGTAATTTTGTTATCTGAGCTGCTTTCTCTCCTGTGCCCCTGTCCATGCTGCTCTAATTAGAAGGATAACTAACAGAGCAGTGTGACATTGCTAACAGGGACATTGAAGTTTTAGTTGAACATGCAAATTAGCTTTGAGGTTTCCTGCAGTCCTAAAGATTTTATGGTAATTTTCCATTTCTGCATAGGCATATTTGCATTTAGCAAGACAGTTTAGCTCTAATCATCTGTCAGGTGTTGCCAATCTGCTGTCAGTTGGCTGGAGCCATCAGCTTAGAGTGTTTTTACTATTACTGTGCCCATTGTCTTTAACAGGCATCTGGAAGCTGGCTCCTGGGGACTGCCCGTGGATATTCCAGAGCAAAAAGGGCATCAAGGCATCAGTCTGACCTGCTGAACCTCCCAGACCAAGCCTGCAAAATGCCATAGGCAAACCAAACTGCTAATGCCCTGTGGAGCATTCCTTACCTCCCACTCTTGTTTTTCCATTTTCCTTTGATCTGGTCTGCTCAAGCACAAGGCATGGTGTAACCCCTGATTTTGCCTACAGTTAGAGGCATCTATAGGTACTTTGCATAGATATCATTTGTATGAACACCTCTTCATTTGGCTACTGCTACTGAAAAAGAAGGAGCAAATCAAGAGTAACTTCGGAGCATAAATTCTCTGTATGTCTCCTCCTCTCAGCCAGGTTGTGTTTCCATTACAGAGGGTGACAAAAGGCTCTTGCTCCTTTGTTCTCCTGCTGTGTTGAAATACAGGTTCTATTATAATGGGGTTTTGAACAACCTGGTCTAGTGGAAGGTGTCCCTGCCCATGGTAGGGGGCTTGAAACAAGATGAGGTTTTAGGTCCCTTGCAACCCAAACCATTCTGGGATTCTACAAATATCAAGCAATTAAAAACATGGCACCCCTGTAACCTGTCTTTCATTTATTTTTCAGACTGGACTGTTCTTTAGTGCTGTGCAGTGTCCCTCCTCCTTTCAGCTGTCACCTTCAAATTTCACAGTGTCACAAATGTCCCAAATTTCCTTTGCTTTTCCAAACCATCCCTATTATTTTCTCAGCCCCATCTCTTGGCCAATTTACACATTATCTCACCCAGTAGGCCTTGCTGGACGTTTATTTTCACAAGGCAGCAGCAGATCCCAGTGCTTCACTTTAATAGATCATAGACTCAAAGAACGGTTTGTTTGGAAAGGACCTCAAAGCTCGTCTCATTCTACCCCAAGTGTGCCCTGAGCAAGAACCACTTCCAATAGATCAGATTGCTCCAAGCATCATCCAGCCTGGCCTTGAACACTTCTAGGGATGGAGGATCCATACCTTGTCTGGGAAACCTGTGCCAGGGCCTCACCCTACTCACAGGGAAGAATTTCTTCCAAATATTTGATCTAACCCTACCTTCCTTAATCTCAAAGTCATTCCCCCTTCTCCAATTATTCATGCCCTTGTACACCTATGTATATCTATGCCTCTGGTTTAACACCACAGGTTCCAGTGCCTCCAGGCATCCCTCATGTGTCCCCCCTGCCCAACAGCTTCACTTTCACCTCCTCCAGCTCTCTACCTTTGCTTCCTTTGAAAGTTCATTCCCTCTAACTGGTACTTCTCCTTCTGCCCCACCCTCTCCAGTCTCACAATGCAAAAGTCTCCTGATCTTTGGGCACAACCTGCACCTCTTCAGACCACAGACAGCCAAGCTGCTCCCTTGTCCCTCCTCCACTGGCCTCCTCTCTTCTGCTGCAGCAGGATGGTGTCTCCTGGCCCCTTCTTGTGGCTGTAGCCCTCTGAGTCAAAGGCACAAAATCCTGCCTCACTGTGTTTTCAGATAATGCAAAAATTCATGCCAACTCACAGTTCCCCCTCCTGCAGCCCTGAGTGAACTGTGACCAGGTGCTGTCACAGCCCAGACCTCATTTGTTAGCCAGTTCCTTGTCCAATTGATTATTTCACCAGCATTGCTGTTTTAACAGCTCTATTGAAGTTCATGTAATTCCTGTTTTCAGTCTCAGTCTTGCTCCCTCTTGCTGTCCCTTTCTCAGAAATATAAATCAAACATTAATATTGATCAGCATTTAATGCCAGGCACAAAGGAAAATCTGCTTTCATGTGATATGAGCTATTAATAAAACATTAATGAGGGCAAAGGAGAAGGTTTCAAACATGATAGCCAGCCCATCTTTCCTCCTCCCCAAACACAGGAGGCAGGTTTCTGGTCTTTCAGCTGCATTGAAATTTGGATTTGACTTTTAAATCCAGATTTGGAAAAGTCAAGGGACTTATTACTCAAAAGGATTGGCTGAGAGACCTCAGATGCTTTTATCCTTTGTATACACAGGATGCTTTCGCAAATACCAGTGCTCTGAATTTTAACATCAATCATTCTACCAAAGTTGGATAGGTTAACCACTTCCAAATGCCTTGCCTCATTTAGCCAGACATTTACTCATGTTCTGCTATGTGTTCCCCTGTGAAAGTACAGTCAGATTTCTAATGGTATGGACTGGTGCTTAGAGAGCAGCAACTGAGCTCTACTAATCCAAGGGACTTTGACAGATGAGTGGCTGCTGTGGTTTGGGTAGACAGGGGCTTGCTGGATGTTGCTTGTCAGGAAACTGTCACGTATAACTCAAATGCTGAAAGTGCCTTCTTGTTATTCCCCTATTAGCTTGAGAACGAGGGGAGGGACAAAATAAGGAATTCAGGTGTAAAGAAAAGAACCAGAAAGTTAAATGCAGTTAAAACTGTTTGGAGGATTTTGAAATTAATCAGATTACTTTGGCCTCCTTATAATCAAAGCAGAGATATCACAGCTCAGCTCAGAGAGACAAGTAACTTCACTCTCTGCTGTGTAAAGGGAATCCAGAGATAAAGCTAAGAGAAAATTGAAAGGCAGGAAAAAATGAAAAATGGAAGAGGAATACAGGATGAGAAGAGTAGAGGACCCAAAGAGAGGACAAAGAACACAAACCTCATGAGAATTGCATCTATAAAATAAAAAGACCTATGACTACTCTGTTGTAAAATTATTTTTTTCTGGGTAGACTGTGGAGCAAATCCACCAGATATATCCAGCTGCTCTGGCTACACAAAGGCACTGCTGAATGCACTCCTGGTGCATTGGGTTTGATGCTCTCCTGGCTTACACCTGGCTTTGATGTGGTTTGTGCTGGTGTGTGTGAGAGAAGATGTACTCTGAGAGCAATTGACAACTAATAACAGTATATAAGAAAAATAAGGTTCAAAGATTATGAGAGCTGCCTAATATGAAGATCTATCATTATACTTCAATCATCACAGCCAGCTAGGGAAAAGAAAAAAAGCTACTCCTAGCTCCTGTTTTTTATCATGAACTTGGAAGAAGCTTCAGTGTTTACCAGTATCTGCTGATTGTTTGATCTTCAACTTAAGTGTAGCCCCTGATGTATGAGCTGCTAGAGTTGTGTTTCTACCACATTATGGAGTAGCTAGAGACACTGAAGTCCTCTAAATCATTGCTTATTAGGGAAACTTCTGTTTTCACTGCTGCTGGATGACAGTTCATTTTAATTTTGCTTTCTGACGATCCTCTCCATCAATGACCTGCAGTCTGTGTAAGTGGGAATATAAAGCAATTGACAAAAAATCAATATTAATTCAGGAGTGTGTTGGATTTTTTCCTCCGTTTCTAACAGGTATTTATCAGGGTGGTATTGATGCCTTGAGAAGGCTGACCTGGAACAGAGATTAGACAGAGCTAAGAAAATAAAGTAGGTATTATTAAAAGACATTAAAGGATACACCTTGGGCAGTACAAGAGCCTGGCCAGGGCTACACCCAAGATGGACCTAAAATGGTAACAAAATGGACCCCTGGCCACGAGGTCTCACACTTTTATAACTTTTTGTCCATTTGCATATTGGGGTTAATTGTCCAGCTACAGTTTCAGATTATGAAGTCCCATCCTTCTTGTTTTCTCCCTTCAGCCCACTGTTGTTTATACTTTTGGACCTGGAACTTTAAAAGGTTGTCCTTGGTCTGAAGCTGGGAAAGGACATTTTTGTCTACCCACTCTATGAAGAGAGCTGGCTAGCACTTAATATGAGGCTCAGAACTACACACCTAGGCAGCACAGAATCTGAAAAACATGAAAGTTAAAACTTAAGGGATGATTATGACCTGAGGCAGATGAGCTTTCAAATGCAGGAACCTGGGGCTTTGTCCTGGTTTAGGGCAAATTTTGGGAGGAAACCTCCAAATGGGATCCCTCTAGAAAGCAGACTTAAGTGGCCCCACCCCCTAATGGGAAAAGATTTCCTTGGAGCAAAGTTGAAAAAATTGTTTATTTAACAAGAAAAGTATTCACAAGCATAAAAAAATTAATAATATGAAACGATAAAACCTCTTGCTGTTGTGAAGAGATCAAGCACCTCCAACAGCTTTATTTTTGGCTTTTCAACCCTTTTTTTAATCTTGAGCAAGTTATTTTATTACTCCCAGCCTCAGTTTCCCACTCTTGAAAAAGGGATTTGGGATACTATCTCCCGTGACAGCATACCTTGCTACCTGTTTCATAGAAGTGTGTACTAAAAGTTTAGCCCTCTGTTGCACCCAGATAATGGTCTTCCATTAGCTATAACCAATGGGGGAAAAGGCCCATCATCCAGGGAGGCTGACCATGGAGCCTCTGTCTCAGAAGTGAGAGGAGAGGGACAAGGTCAAGGCTGTCGTGCATATCTGCCTCTGCATGCCATGCCTCTGAGAGGGATGAAGGGCTTTAGCCAGGGCTGTTAATCTGGCACCTTTAACCAGGTATCTATAAAAAGGGAGGAAAATGATGAACCATCAGTCTCAGGTGCTTTGCAAGTGCTCTTGTTTGCAATGGTCCATAGCTTTAGTCTGCTAAGAGCAATTCTGTTCATTGTCCTGTCTGCCCAGCAGGTGAGCAAAATTACTGACAGCAGAAATATTCTGAAACAGAGGATATTAAGCAAGCACACAGATGATTGATGTCTGCTGTTCTCCCAGTGGAGTTATCACTTATGTGATTTAAGTTCACTTCAGTGACATTTCTGCCCTTGAGGATTTCTCTCCTCCTTTGCAGAACTGTGTGCACTTTACTTGAAGTTTTGTAAACAGCTGTGGGGAAGGATCTTCCCAGTGCAGGACTGTGTTTCCATCAGTGTCACAGGCAGCAGCTGAGCAGGGTTTTTTCAGTGAGAGCAAATGTCACAAGTATCCCAATGGCTGAGTTAGTTCTCTGCTATTCACAAAGCTCAGGTCCTCATGTCAGGCTGTAGAGTCCTCAGCTTTCTCAGAGTCCACAACTTCATCTCTGAATCAGCAGTTTTTGTCAAAGGGGAGTCAGGCTGACTTGACAGGTAAAGGCAATGGTAGATACTGGGGAGGATCTTTAGCTCTGAAATGGGTTTCCCTCAAAAATCTTTCTGGCCTTAACAGCACACTGGTGGAGTGGCATTTGTGGAGGTTACCCATAACAGGCTGATGACAACAAAGAAGAGGCAGAGGAGCTATTCCTGCTATATCGGCCAAGGCAAGAAATAAACCCATCTTCTTACATCAACGTATGCATCAAAGCCTATAAATAAATTAATAAAGTAAGCTCATACAGTATCAAACTAGAAAAATGTGATGTAACAGCTTCATTATCATATTTATGTCTTCCTAATTGCACTCTGCTGAGATCACTTGCAAGCCTAGCATGTATTTCTGTATAATAGGATCAAGTGTATTTGATCTTAAGCTGTTTTCAACAGAAAGCTGAAATGAAAGGTGAGAATCAGAAAAGAGCATGAAAATTATTGCCTAAATTTAATACTAAAAGTATTTTCTCTTAAGAAAACTTTCCTCCTGTAAATGTGTGACCCATTTTCTAGAATCCATCTGTATATTTGTAGCATGCTGTGGGAACTGGGACTAAAGACAGAGGATCTCACAGACTGGGTTGTCTATATGCTAAGAAAAGCAGCAATGGGGAAGCATGGGGAAGCAACTTGTGGCAAATGGAAAGCTATGCCTCATGCATAAATTGTAATATTGAACAAAATAATATTAGTACCTGGACTCAGAGGTCATCTCCAGCCGTGAAATACTTTTGCCTTCTGTTCTCAGTATTGGTTTTAGTCACTGGTGATTTTGAGTGAGAGCTGTCCAAAAAATATATATACAGAATTCCTAATTTGGGAATGATCAACTCTTCCAGTAAATGACCAAGAAAAAGGATCTGGTCTTTATCATAACATGATAAAGTGACACACAGAATTTAGGAAAGGATTGTTTCAAACTTCTTGTCACACTGTGCCTGTCAGAGACCGACAAGCAAGTCCTGATGGCTCCAAGTGCTGCTGATAGGATTGAGGTGTATTAGGAAAGCTGCTTTCTCCTGAGCATGAAATTACTCCAATGGTCACTAAGGAAATGTATTCCAGTAATCTATGGCCACTTCACATGTGCTACAGATCACTGGCAATTGCTTCAGCAAAAATAACAGCTGCATTAATACTGTGCAAATTCCTCAGAAAATAATCACTTGCTTTATGCAGCAGTTAGAAAAGTGAATTGATTTAATTAGTGGATGCACATTTTGTTGAATGTGTGCATATTATTATTCTACCAACTTCACAGATGCAAACCCTGAGCTCACAAATAAAAAGTCTTAAGGAATCATGATATCAGTTGTGTGCTCATGCTTTGGTTTGCACTGTGGGCTCTCACACCAGCAGGATCAAATCCAGCTGAGTCTCAAGCCCTTGGACACCAGCCCTGGGTGACTGATCCTCCTTGTGAAGAAGTTGGTTCTAACAAATTGGCTGGTGTAGAGGACAGTGGCCCTACAGTGTGATATAACTTCACATTAGAAGCACTGCATCGAGATATGCAGGACAGCCTTTCCAAGAGGTCCTTGCCAAAGAAGCTTGTTTCTGGGACAGTGAGTGATGACTGAAGAAAATGAACAGGAAAAGTTAAGAGGAAACATGCTGAAAAGTCTTACTGAAGTTTTTTATTCAGTATTAGTCTTATTCAAAGCTGCAGTAAGTATGAGCATTGCCAGAACGATATGCAGACTTCTAGCTTCGGGTGATAGTCAATTGGCTGGATCAGAGGGTTGTGGATTCAAGCTGAAAGAGGGTAGATTAAGATTAAATATTAAGAAGAAATTCTTCCCTGTGAGGGTGGTGAGGCCCTGGCACAGGATGCCCACAGAAACTGTGGCTGCCCCATCCCTGGAAGTGTTCAAGGCCAGGCTGGATGGGGCTTGGAGCACCCTGGGACAGTGGAAGATGTCCCTGCCCATGGCAGGGGGTTGAAGAAGATGAGGTTTAAGGTCCCTTCCAACCCAAACCATTCCAGGACCCTGTGATTCCCTGACTCTGTTATTGCTGCCCACTCCAGCTGGCTGAGGGCAGCCCAGGGCTGTGTTTCCAGGGGTGCTGAGGGATTCCTCCAGCTGAGCTGTGCAGTCTGTGCTGCCTGTGTAGCCTCCCAAAGTGCTTCCAGGGTGGCTGGCAAACTCAAAAACGCCTTGGCATAAGACTACTAAGCTTTATCCTCCCCATAAATTTGTCCAAGGACTAGGAGTGTTTTAAGGCATATCAACCTAAAGAAGTTTTAGAGTGCGCTGGAAAAGAGCTATAGTGCTGCAATTTACAGCCAGGAACATTCACCTGGACAATAAGAATCCTGGTGCATTGAGCTGAAAAATATGCTGCAGTGCATGGTATTGGCTTGTTTGTAATAAACCACTAGCCTGGTACATTTTATTGGTTTTACAGCCATTTATTGTTTTGTTTTCAGAAATACAGTATGTAAGCAAAACTGATAAAATAGTTTATTACATAGCAATTTTTCAAGAAGAGGAAGACCTATCAAAAGAGGAATCTCTTAAAAAGTATTCAGTGGGTGCCATGCATTAGGGGACAAAATGAAAGGGATGGTTGAAGACCATCACAAGTTCTCCACTGTCTTTAGCTGGGCTGGAGAGAAAGTTTTTCACAAGGACTTGGACAATTGCCTGTGAACTTTATCAGCTGGATCTCAAATAAGAACACAAAGGAGAAGAACAATATTTACTATTGGTTATTTATCGTGCTTTTATTAAAAGGTTTCAGCCAGCCAGTGAGAAAGCAGAGGGAATCAGAGGACACCTCTGAGATCAGACAGATTTCTCAGAGGAGAGCAGCAATTTGACCCAACATCTATTGCATTCAGGCAGCTGGCTGTGGTTCTCCTACCCCTTCCTTTGGATTCTTCTCTTATAAGGTTTGATATGCTTGTTTACGTTCAAGTAAAGTCTTTAAAACCTTATCTACTTTCCCACCTCTTCTCACCTGGGCAGCATATTAATAGAGTGCATAGGATGAGCTAACAAATTCATGTATATGTTTGTAAGATGGGGACTCTGGATTTCAATATTCTTACAGTGAGGCTTGTTTATGACAAAGGATCACTTCATGTCAGCCTCATAGGACCAAGTCCAAGGAGATGCTGTTGTCAGAAAACCACCAGAGTTCTGATGATTAAAGACAGAGTAGAGTTTACCATGGTTTATGTTGGGGATTTTACCAGAAATCTCAAGAAATGTACAAAATAAATGGCAAAATGTTGTATCAAAGCAGATAGAGACCAGATAGCCTTAGAACCCTTTTTCTCTTCTTTGTCTATAGTTAAATAATTTATGTCAGTCTTCAACCTTGATCACTGGCCTTGTACATGCAAGTTTGGACTATCAGCCGTAGAAGGAATATCTCTGCCCAAAGAATGCCTTTGAGAAACCAGATTCCTTCAACACATCTCAAGTATTTTAACTTTCATCCTGACCTGAATCAGGGAGAAATGTTTGGTGGATACTCAGTTCTACCTGCAGCCTTTCAGCAACTCGATATATTCACTGTATCCCTTGTCCTCTTTAGCCTCTCTGCTCAGCTGTCTGTAATTGAGCAGTTCTTCCCAGCACACCCACTACAGCTTCATCCTTAAACTGCAGGAACGAGGTCCAACCTATTATTGGACTGCTTAATGAGCCCATTCAGGTTGTTTTGGAAGAGTAGTCCTCATCGTCTCACCCCAGGGATTTAAATAGGCTCATATATCAAGGCCAAGCCTTGATAATTCTTTTATTTCTGGTGGCATTTTAAATCACACAGAAACCAGGAGCTCCTGAGCAGGGAAATAACTTCCTGCCATTAGGAGCACCTATCACCAACCAAGACCACTCTTGAAATTTATGTTCTTAGCTATGGCACTTGCTCAGAACTAATGAATTGGGCTGGGACAAACAAATCACTTTTTCAAATATTAAGTATCTCATCAAAGGATTTGCTTTCAATGATGTCTTTTAGCAGAAAAAAGCTAGGGTTTTTTTGGGTTTTTTTTCTGTGTTTTTACTTAGTTTCCAAGCCTATATGCAATTCTGTATTGCTTTCTCAAACTGTATCTCTCAGAGCTCTCACACCAAGCCCTTGTTTCAGTATACTCTTCCCTGTGTGCCCATATTCTCTGGTTTCTTCCTTCTCCCTTAAATTTTTTTAGCCTGTCAGTCAAAGATTCATTATAGTGAGGAGGGAGAAAAACACTAAACTTTTCAAATCAAAACGAGAGCTTTTCTTTCGAAGAAATAATCTACATTACGGTAATAATGAGCAATTACAGGAAGTTGGTGGCATTTCAATAATCATATTCCTATTGTTTTGCTCAATAGATGCTAGTTCACATTCTGAAGAACTCCTTTATGTACTACTAAGATCATCCTTGTAAAATGACATATTTCCTGACCTTTTTCATCTTCAAAGGATTTTCACCGAGCACGCTTTTTCTACAGAATAATTGTTGATAGCACTCTCAAACCCCAGGTACTCTCAGTTGAACCTCTAGCAGAGTGAAATTTTTGAGTTTCAGAATAAGGAATTGTCTTGACCCCTGTTGAGAAAATCACTATAGATGGATTTCTTTATAAATATTGTTGTAGAAATAGAAATTTATTAGAAAGGCAGGAGAGGATGATACAGCTCTTTCCTTGGAGTGATTTTTAAGGGGTTTGGAGCTTCCCTTGCAGAAGGGCAGGAGGATTGTGGCTGGAAGACAAAACTGTCTTCTAAAAAAGACAGAGGTTGAAAGCAGCACAAAGAATAATTATTGTCCAAAAGTTCTCATTTAAGCAAGAAAATCAGGTCTAGACTTGATTTAGGATTCAGGTAAAGGCTGACAACAGTCTGAATATGGATGGAATTTCAACATGTGATTTGCTGCACAACACATATACTCTAACATATTAATTGCTCAGTATTATTGATGCAATTGGAAATTAACTCACTGATGTAACTCTGCTACTGCTGAATCCCATGGTGACATCCAAGCTCTCCCTATGACTCTTTCTCCATGAATTCCTCAAAATATATCCTGGTGTTGTGCATCCCTCTGCAGTCTTGCTCTGGGACCATGGTAGCTTGTTCCTCCTGGCCAGGTTTGCCATGTGTCCCTGAAGGTGTCTGCCCCATGGACATGTGGTGATGAGAAGTGCACTGAATTCATTTACTTATGCTTCTATTCCTGATGCCAGCTCTTGAACTCAAGTACTTCTTTGGTCTTTCTTTGTATTCAACTTGATTGAGAGGGTTGAGCCATATACAATATTCAAATTGCTTTTATGCATGAAGAGATTTTCAAGAAATCAGTGCACTCTTTGAGTGACATAATTAATACATGAACTGGCTGCCCTTTAAAGACAGCAGTAATGTTCCTTACCAAGACCGATGCACTAATAGAACATTCAGTAATGTACTTTTTAAAAGCTAAATTCTTCATTTTTGGTATTTGAGTAGGACACAGAATTAGGCATGCTGAGCTGTATTTATTAGCAGAAAACTGATTATTATTACTGACCAATCTGCTTTTTAATGATTCAGTGAGCATGTTGTTTTTTTATAGTAATGAATACAGGGCTCTTAATCAGGTGATCTGACAAGTGTGCAGTTTGCCTGGAAAATTATGCTGGACTGAAAGTGGTTTTATGAAGAATAAAAAAGGGGAAAGAACCTATAAAATGTTGGCATTTAAAGGAGAAAGGGTCAGGAAACTCTGAAGGAACAGAGCAATTCTATCTGTTTATCATCTGTATGCAGATATTTGGCCAAAATTCCCAGTTAGTGTCAGAGATACATTATGCCCAACTCAAGACAAATTTCAGGTCTGGTTTTAATATTTTCCACTGAAGGCCAAAGGAGCAGGACTGAAATGTTCTTTACAAGCAGGAGGGTAATATGGTACTGTGAAAGGCCTCTAAAAATCATGGCTGCAACACCCCTGGGCTCTAGGGTCATGTTTACCTTCCTCTAGTTAAAAAAAGAAATATTTATTTTTACTTTGAGTACATATTTGTCTCATTTCTTACCCACTTATGTGCCCCTAAGGCATCTTAGTCTTTCTACCAACCTGATCTATTTTCTGATACTGATCTTACTTCATACTCCTGAAAGTGCCTTCTCCTATACCCGAGAGCCTGGCCTGGAGGATACTGATGGTTCTTGAGGGCTGCTCTTCACACTCACCACAGTCAAAGCAGGTTTTCACACTGACAAAGTCTATGAAAGGGAATAACTGGCTTGCACCTGACAACAGTAATCAAATGAGGCTCCATGGAGACTTCTGCTGACTTTGACAGCCTTTGATCAGTCAACAATGAGTCACTGTCACCAGTGACCTTTGTCAATGTATAACCTGAAAAATGAATATACTGCTAAAAAATACATCAAACTTCTCTTCTTTTCCCTTTTTTGATTTGCCTTTATTTAGCAATGTCTCTCCCTACTCTGGTCTCTATGATTGACTAGAGAGTACTGATTGACTAGGGAATTGTATTTCATTCTGTTGATCCAGTTGTAAGTGGGTGTCCAGTTCTGAGGTTCAACTTAAGAGTGATTGGTCATTTTCCATTCCAGTAAAACTCTTGGAAACAATAGCTGTCTGTTACATAGGAGGACCATGTATATCTACTTGCTTTTCTCCTTCCTTCAATTTTATCCTCTTCCACAACCAACATGCAGATTACTTGATTAGAACTTCAATGTAACAGGTATGTTTTCTTTATTTGCTCTGGGAAAAAAGTCATCAGATATGACAGACAATGGAAACAAGGCATGAAGGAATTTTCTGCTTTATGTTCTTAAAGAACTAAATGGAGCAAGGAGGCAATTTCAACCCTAGTCTCACAAATAACCTTATTTTTTTCCTCCTAGGTTCTGTATTATTTTTATATTGTGCACTGACCTCTTAAAAAAGGGTGGGCGTGAAGCTGATGGAGAATAAGGACCACCAGTGAATCAATATAGGTGAACTAAGTCCAGAAGTAAAAGTGCATTGGAGAGAAGCAATATTATGTTATTTTTGCATTGTCTGCAACACCTGAGCCTTGAGTATCATTTGGAAATACAAAAATGTCCTTTTATCTACATTGTGAGCCTGAAAGGATTCCCTGTCTGTTTGCTCTTTGTCATCAACAGCCCTTGTCCATCATTGCACAGTATTTTGTATTGTCTTCTGTAAAACTCTGCAATGACTGTTTAGATTGAATGCCTCAAGTGAGCACTAGGTAACCCAGAGAACATTTTATTTCCTTTCAAGACCTGGGAGACAGATGCGTCACTCAAAACCATCTTTTCTCTGTATTGCAATCATAAGGTGCTTTAGCACTTTTGTTTCACAATGAGGAGAATTGCTCTTCCTTTAACCTATCTTGAAAGCCACTCTGTGGTGTGAAATTTAGTGTAGAGATACTGTAAAATTTAAACTTACAGTTATGTAAGCATTAGACACTGATGTCATCTGCAGTGGCCCTTCCCAACAAGTAACTAGATGAGAAACATTCACTGCAACCTCCACCCTCAAAGACTGAACTCCCACTGCTGCTATAGTTATTTGTTATGGTAACTCAGGTAACTATCAAAAACTGGGCTACATTCTGCCAGGAACCATATAAATTCAGAATAGTAGATGCTCTGTCCTGTGATGAGCCTGAAATTTGGAAAGACAAAGCAGCCTTGGTGTGAGGTTAGAAGTGTAATTGTGTTTTTCAACAATCTCAGATCAGCCAATGGATTTGTAATATTTTTTAAAAGAAGGATCAAATATAGTCTTCAAATGTTATGATTCCCTGAACACCTTAATATCTTTTTAGGGTCCAAAATTACCTGGGTTGAAACTAGATGCTCTATAAGGTCCCTTCCAACCCTAACCATTCTATGATTCTATGATTCTAGATCACTATTTGCTTGGGAAACATCAGTGGTGCAGTGAGCATTTCTACACACACAGCCCACTGAAAAACAAACTTAACTTCTTCTCTAAGCTTCCAAGGCTGAACACCAGAGCCATTGTCCTCACATAGCTGCTGTCCCTACCATTAGAATGTTACCATTAGAATGTTACCATTAGAATTAGAATTTAAACCTCGCACAGGTTTAAATCACACCACAAAGCACTACCATAACTGACTGGTCCTTTCATGAAATCTTCCAGATATTAACAGTTTCAGGAGTTCTGTGCTTTGATTGCAATATGTATTTTGAAGTACCTTTAATACTATAAAACATTAAAAAAAAAAAAAAAAGCATGTTACCTAAAGTTAGAACACTACTTTTAGCCTTGGGGAATGAAAGATTCAAAATTAATCTTTATCTAGGCTAGGCCAAGTGAACTCATGTTCTGCATTATTTATTATGAAGGTCAGCTATTATTCTTTTTAG
The DNA here is from genome assembly GCA_024734555.1 of Trochalopteron elliotii. Lineage (NCBI taxonomy): Eukaryota > Metazoa > Chordata > Aves > Passeriformes > Leiothrichidae > Trochalopteron > Trochalopteron elliotii. Next base: position 2,976,394 of record JANPWX010000391.1, read on the forward strand.
TGTTACTGTTTTCCCACATCCTCAGTGGAATAACTTTCTCTTAGTGACAAACTGGGAACTAGTAGAGTCCACAAGCAGAGGTGGTTTATTTTTATGTAACATTGTGTTGATTGTCTGGAAGTTTTGTTGTAAAAATCCATAGGAACCACAAGATGGGGAGCTGGAGATGTAATACATCTATCTATATTAGTTAATAATCAGGAATATTATGGCAATTAAGAGATTTTAGTGAGATATTTGTGTTGTTTTCCCTGTGGAAGACATGGATGACTAAGGACATCCTGTGAACTATTCCTGGAGGTGCTAAGCAGATGCCTGTATTTTGTTCCATACTTCAGCTGCACTTAGAGAATGTTTCTCTGTAGTTAGTGGTTTTCTCACAAAGTACATATTCACTCTTCTTTGCAAACCTAACTACTTCTTTCTGAATAAGGGCCTGTTATGGTAATTAAGAGTTGCTGGGAGCCATGGAAATAATCACATTTCTTGACCTGACAAAGGTGTTCTTCTGCTCTCCTGCATCTCAGCTTTTGGGATAATTTACACATTCCTGATTTAGACAATGAAATGCTTTTATTGTGTTTTTCAAAATATGGGCCATAAATAAGTGAGAGGTTGTTTCATACAGAATCAAAGCCAGTTCTTGGGTGCACACACACATAACTTCTGGCTGAAATCAATCCTACTCTGCCCACCAAAGGACAGAACTTGTCCCATGCAACAACAGAAAAACTGAGCTGACCAAGAAACAATGGGACCTGCACAGGGAGGAAAATATTGACCATACTCTGATGTAAAAAACCAAATGTGAAAAGTCCATAATTTAAAGCTACTCCAAGTCAAAATAAATAATTAAATCATTAATTATATAGAACTTCTCCTTAACATCTCAAAAGTTTTTTTAAAAAAATCAGTCCATAGATCCTTATTATATATGCTTGTGTATAGATAGATAAATACACACATATAAAATCTCATGCCACAGTAATAATTCACTTTGATTTATCAAGATTAGCTATTTTTTTGTGTGTGTCCATGAATAGTTATCTTGTTGGACTCTTTGTACCATATGATCTGCAATAACCCCAGCAGTAAAATAGGGGTTTTTCAAGTGTGACTACATTGGATTTACTCCCATATTCTGTATGTATAGTACAAGAGCATGAAGCAGTGCCACCATGAGAATTAGCTAGAACAATAAAGCTGAAAGCATCCTTTGCCAGTAGCCTTAATTCACACTCACTTTCCCTTCCCAGGATTGTCACTAATAGGCAATCACTACTTCTTAAATATTATTTAAGTTCAATAGCTGATTATTATTGCTAAATGATATGAATACTTTTAGCTGTGATTGGACAGAGAAGCTGCTTTGCATTTCAGGTTACTGAATGGATATGTTTGCAAATATTTTGCCTGGCACATTTATTTAGGAAGAGCTGAAATCCACATTTCATGAACACACTTTCTGAGTCCTTTAAATTCCTTTTTCACAAACACATCAATTACTCCAGGAAAGGCAATGAACTTTTCTCAGATATGAGCAAAAATAATTTAAAATTTGGATGAATATAGGCTTGTTTCTTTGCTTCGTAGCTTCTCCAGTTTTATTTGAATAGAAGAATGTATATTGAATTAGGTAATAGAAGCTATGTTGGAAAGTCTTTGTCATTCAGCAGTTGCAGAAGAGCAATCTCAGGCAATGTGGCTTGGCTCATTCCACCTAATTTTGGGATTTAACTGAGTCACGCAACCAAACCTTGGTTTTGGCATTTGCTAACATTGCCCTCCTAAGACAGAAAAAGGCATATTATTATCTAAAGAAAATTATCTCCTTCCCAAATGGTCGTGACCTAAAATGCTAATTTTCCTTTTTTTTTCACAACAGATAAGTCAGCTCTATGGAACAAAAATCATACATTAGCCACCCAGCAGCTTTGTCTGTGGAAATAGGTAAATTTTACTCCTACAGAGAGGCTCAAGCAATTAAATCTGTGAGACCTTCCACAGAAGAACTACAACATTCATACACTTTCTTCTGATTTTTTTCCCTGCCCCACCTTGATTTCACTCAGGACAGGCAGGATCGACTTCCATCTATCCATGGTGCTCCTGGAACTGCCAATGAACTTGTTAAATTGTGATAATAATTTTTAGGCTGTTGGCCACACATTTGTTATGAAATGAAGTGACTCTCTTCACATGAGCTGTCAGACAGAAATTACTCTTAGTCACAATCAGTCTAAATTTCAACTGGAGGCTTCAAGGTGATGGCCGTGAACTTCATCATCTATTAAAGGTCCATGAAGCATCGAAGCTTTTCCATTTTTAGCTAGAACAGGACTTCTACACTCCTGTGCTGGAGAAAGTGTTGTTTATGTGTCAAAATTCCATAGCATTGAATGCAATAAATCTGTATTTCTGCAGGTTACCTCCATCAAAGTTAATTTAATTTCTTCAGGCCAAATTCTGTGCTCCCTTCTTTCTTCTGTTGAAAGCAATAAATGCTTTAAAGAAACTCTTGGGAAACTTCCTGGCCCCATAGCAGTGAAACTCAGAAAAGTGATCAAAAACTTACATATTTATAGATTTCATTAGGTTTAAAAGTACCTCCGTTCTTCTCTGTGAATATTTAGGATTTATTAAATACATGGCAGTCTTGTTAAGCTTGTTATAACATTTCACCCTTAAACACTGGCATACTGAGCTCATGAAATGAGGCTTTGAGATCTTTAAAGACCTATGGAAGGAGCAGAAATAGAAGAGTGAGCATCCATAAACTCTACATAGTTACACACACAAGGACCAACACGGTACTTTGCATTTGAATATTTCTCTTCAATGCCTTTTGCTTACACTTCATTTTTATTCAGGCACGTTGAATGGAACTCAAAACAAGACCTTTACCTAATGCTGGGTTTAATGACCCTTTTAATACCAGCAGAGCCATCCTCCTTCACTCTCACTGCTGTTCCCTCATAGCTTTGGAGCGTTAAACGTGTTATAAAAATGTCTTTTTGGTACGGTTCACAAATTAACTGAAAGGCACAGAGAAGCAGTATACTCATCCAGCATGAAATCAAAATCTAATCAATGCAGATTATGTTAGATTAGCTAAGCAAGTAAACAATTAGCCAAGTTAATGTTACCTACCATGTCCTTCAGCACTTAACAGTTAAGGAATTTGTCTTCCCAGACATGTTTATTTCCAGCTCTTGTTGGTGACATTGCAGGTTCTTGAATGAATTTTTCAAACTGCTATCTCCTGTCAGCTCTTTATTTTCATTCTGTTGTGAGTCTTGAACAAAAAGTAAGGAAATTTGGAAGGAAGAGGGAAGTCAGCTGTTTTGCAGGGGAATGTGGGTTTTGATGTGAATGTATGATGTAGACCAAGGAATTGTCCTCAGGCACACAGCAGCCTCTCTCCAGGCTGGATTACACAAGATTATGATGTTGCTCACCCCTCCAGCAGGGTTGAGGAGCTGTGAACCTACACCTTACTCTTTTAGAGACAAAAAGGTTCTAACCTCATATGACAAATTTCTAGCAAATATGAAAACTAAATAAGCAGTTGGTTTTGATTTTTGTAAAACCCCACAATAGCTAGGTTTGGAAGGAATGTTGAACATCATCTAGTTCTATCCCCTTTGTCACAGACAGGGACCTTCCACTAGACCAGATTGCTCAAAGCCCTGTCCAGCGTGGCCTTGAACACTTCCAGAAAGGGGCAGTCACAGCTTCTCTGGGCAAGATGATTTTTTGGGGGGTTGTTGAGAGTTTTATTATTATTTTTGTTGATATGGCCTTGTGAGTGTCTGAGTCCTCTCTCTGAATCACTGGAGCACCTTGATCCTATCCCAAATGCCACATGCAGCTCCTGGGGTGCTCCTCATCCCATCTCCAGCCTATTTAGTCCTTACTCTGCTTCCTTTACTCACCTTTATCCAGCAAATGAAAATCTTATCCAGCAAATGGCTTGTTTGAAAAATTAGTCCAATCCCAGTGTAGTGTATTGTTTCCCTTATATTTAACTTTAGCTGATCCCCACAGTATGAATTTTTTAGCAGGAAAGTGTAATCTGTCTGGGAGATCTTGACAACAGAGTCCATAAGGACAGTAGAAACTTCTCAATCTCGAGAACCCGTGAGGATGTGTTGTGACCAGAGATGGTCTGTGGACAAGTCCAAATCCTGCAAACTACCACTGACTTTTTCTACTGAGAAAGGAAAATATTTGGCATCATCTGGACATTCACCATAACCATCCAGCTCCTTGGAGGCCTTCTGCAGGTGCCCTGTCCAGCTCCTGGCCCTGCTGCTCAGGGAATGTTTTGGGTTGGAAGGACCCTTAATGGTCATCTAGCCCCATTCCCTGCCATGGGCAGGGACACCTTCCACAGACCAGGCTGCTCCAAGCCCCATCCAAGCTGGCCTTGAACACTTCCAGGGATGGGGCAGCCACAGCTTCTCTGGGCAACCTGTGCCAGGGCCTCCCCACCCTCACAGGGAAAAATTTCTTCCTAAGACTGAACTAAAGCTCCTCTCTTTCAGTTTAAAGCCATCCCCTTGTTCTTACACTGCACACCTTGTGAGTCATGGCTGCAATGTGAACACCAGGAGCAAGAAACAGAAATGGGTCTTTAGCACTCAAGTCAAAATGAGATATTGTTATCGTTGTTGTTGTGTTGCCAAGTCTACAGCTGAACCCTTTCCAAGCAGATCTTGGGGAGATGTGGATTTCCATTTATTCAACTGCTTGACAGCTCTGGGGATCATTGCAATTGATTGTCATATTAACAGTAGCAAGAATGTTTATCCTGGGATTTGAGTCCCTGGAGGCCACAATAATACAAACAGTCCAAGGGAAAACACAGAAAAATGTTACATGCCATAGCCCAATGCCAAGAGAATTCTAATGCAAAAGAACCTAAATACAAAAGAAAATTTTGATTGATACAGATTTTTTTTTGGTTCCTAAATAAGACTGATTCATATAAAAGGATTCAACTTTATCAAGTAATAGTCATAGGCTGATTTCAGAGAGCTAAAAGTTTGAAAGGACACAAACTTTAAATAATGTTGCCTTTTAATTTTGAATTTAAAAAGACACCCTATTTGAACAACTGAACTTGTAAGAAAATTGTGTTGTGGTTCATCAGAGAAATTTTGTTTTCTCAGCACTTTTTTGTAAAGAAAAGAGGCAATCAAAATTTTGCAATCTGTTGTAATTTTAAAGCTTTAGATTACTTAAGTACTTTGATAATGTAAAGAAGTCTCTGTTAGAAAAATGGAGCAAATTAATTTCTTGATCATTTTCCAAAATTTCTTCTAAGATGCATTTTCTTATTTTATGCTGGTCAAGGAATCCAGATTATGAGATCAGTTAAAATTTAGCAAATGTTTAAGTCCTAAAAGTGTAACTGAAGGCATATAAATGAAGAGAAAAGTTACTGGGCTCAGGGAATTGGGATTAGGGTGAATTACATGTGATTTTGACAAGGATTTACACCAATTTTGACAATTAAATTCTGTTTATTTTAATTTTTTATTTTGTAGTTTATCCGCTTTTACATCTTGATCTTCATCGTACTCCCTCATTCCCGATAATTTATTTTGATGGAGTACATCTTGATTCATGGAGTTATGGAGGTGAAATGCAAAACTATTCCAAAAGAGCTGGGTTTGTGTGTATCTGAGGATGAAAGGGCAAAAGAGTAACCAGAACTCGAGATTTACAGGTTCTTCATTTCTCTATAACATTTTTAGGATTGTTTTTGAGAAATAATATGGAACAGAAAGGATCAGAGTATCTTCTGGTCAAGAGCAGATGCTTCTTGCATCCTGAAAGTCAGAGGATTTCTGCTGGCTAGTTGCCGTGACCCATCCAAACTCCAGTAAGGAACTGTACCAGTTTGTGTGCTCTGATTCACTTCAAACAATGTGTTCTTCAATGACTGTAAAGAACAAAAGCCTATCAATAATCAAGGGATTGTGGTTAAAAAAATTAATGGCTCTCAATATAAAATTGGATCTCCAGGTCTTCACTCATCCACTTCAGAACTAGTTCAAAGCTATCCAAGGTAATAAAAGACCTTGGTAAAATAAAAGACCTGTCCAAGCTAATAAAAAACTTGACAGAGTTACTGTGTGTCATTTTCCAGGGAGCTGTAACTACTGCGTTATAGCCAGTTCATTGAGAACTAAGTACAGAGCACAAACACTGACGAAGCTTTGGAAGGGGGATGAATTATGGGTGGATCAGATACAGACACAAAAGTGCTGTGCTGGAGGTTAAATCCATTCCAGAAGCTGAATGCCTTTGCTTCACAGAAAAGGATGTGACAATGAGTTTCATTTAAAGACTGAATTCATTTGCCACAGGAACAATGAGGTTTTGCTTTTTTAATCAAAATGCAGACAAGTAATTTCTTAGGCAAGCAAAGCTCTGAATTATGCTAGGGGAGATACAATGTGAGTAAACAGTCTTTTCTGTAATATAGCTATAAAATATTATATTATACATATACATGAAATAAAGAAGTGATTGAACTTGTCATTTAATTGTATTATCAGATTTGTAGCTTGTGAAAATGACAGGGAAAATAACACAGTACATAGGATGGGTCGATTTATTAATTGTGGATAATATTTGAGCAAACTCCAGTCACTGCTATTGTATTTCTTATTTATGGGCATTCATCAAGTTGCTTGGATAAATAATTTCAACCAGCACATCAGTTTTTTATGGTCTTCCTATTTTGATTGCATCCTGGTTGTCTACCAGGACCAGTGACTGGTCTGTGAGGCCACACAGCATAATTTATACCTGGATGCCTGTTACATTTCCAGTGGGAAAGTAACCTTGAATACCTGCTGAGTTTGAGCTTTTCAATGATGTGACATTTGTGGCACTCTAAATATCTGTAATCTTTGAAAGAACAGGAGAAAAGGGATAATTTATTCATGTGTTTTTCTGATTCTTGCCCCCTTCCTTCCTTCCTTCCTTCCTTCCTTCCTTCCTTCCTTCCTTCCTTCCTTCCTTCCTTCCTTCCTGGCTTCACTTTCTTCTTAAAGTTGAATCACAGAAAAACTCTAGTTAGACAGTTGAACTGAGGGCCAAATATTGGTCTAGATATCCATTTTCACTCCCACAAAAATTGGGAGGTTTTTATGAATAAGAACTTAGGACTCAAACCTATCATCTAACAAAGGAAAAATGCCAATTGGAGCTTGAACCAAGATGTCCATACATGCTTGAGGCTTATTACTGTTATTATTTTCATCAGAAAAAGCACAATGACTTGGAGTTTTCTATTCACATGAAGAGCAACATTCACATCCTTGCTCTTGGCATGACTGCCTGAAACAAAGTCTCACCCACACAGATTTCCTGGACAGGCTGTTTCTGTGCTTTCTTGGCAATGCAGAAACATTATGAATGTCTAGAAATAATCTGGAGAAAATTTGGTTACCTGCAATAGAGCAATCAAGTGCTACTGGAGAAGGGCTGCGTGTACCCTCCAGCAGGATTTTCAAATCTACATCCAACATAGGTTTTGGAGCACAGAAGTTCATGGATTTTCAAAATATTTCAAGGCCAGATATACTTCTGGAAATCCTTCAATATCTGTAAGCAAAATGGAGGAGCTAATCAGGAGCTCTTCCTTCCTTCCTTCCCAGGGGAGCAGTTCTCCATATGAAGCTAAAAGCTCCCCATGAAACTCACATCTTCCAATGGAGCAGATTATCTCTTGTGTGAGGGGGAAAGATGTTTGGAAGCATGGAGAGTGAGGCAGGAGGGAAGTGAAAAGTTTCATCTACTTCACATGGGAACAATGCTGTAAAAATAGGTTTTGTCATGGTTTTAAAAGTCTTTTATAACAAGTTTCATCAGGTTCATGCCTTGACTCCAGCATCCCTATAAAGGTAAAGACCTCTAAACTTGGCTGTATTTCCTCTTTATGCTGTGGCTTTTTTAGTTTAAAGCTCTAGTTATTTGCAGAAACTTGTTTGTAGGTTGCTTGGTAAGCCTGGAGTGAACAATTGTCCTGGTTTTCAGATTTCACTTTGGGGCTTGAGGCAGGGAGAGAATATTTAAATGGAGATATTAGATGGTACCCATTGCCCCAGGGAGACGGGGTTGCAAAATCTTCATTAAGGCCATGGGAGAGGCAAAAGAAAAAAAAGAAAAGGATTAATTTCTTCATGTTATTCATAGACAGGAATATATTGTCTTGAATATTAGCTGTGGGTCTTGTCCCTTGAGACCTGAACACATTGACAATGAGGAGTCTTGAACAGGTTCTCAGCCATTAGGGAGTTACAACAATACACGAAGAAGGTGAGATGAGAATAGGGACTAGATCTGTCCCTATTCTCTTATTTCTTCCTGTTTAAAATGCATCAATAGTATAAAAAAAAACAAAGAACAAAAAAAACCAAACAGAATACTGGCAGATTTTGTAATTCATCAAAGAAAAAGTAGAAATACAATATATAAAGCCTGCAGCCGACACTAACTTTTTCCTTTCTTTTTCCACCTGTATCTGAGCTAATAGGAATAACAACTATTTCTTCTGCCCACTGACCCAAAAGATATGCCTTCTTGTGCTAATCCACTTCTACTGGTACTGACTGCTGGTCCCCATGGGTTTGCCTTGCAGAGTCAGAAATAAATTACCCATCCAAATCAATGAAACTCATGCCTGTGGTTTACACAGGTGTAGCTCTATCACCCATACACAGGTGATAAGGGCTTGCAAAGTACTACCACACTTCATCTTTTGACCATGTTTAAGCCACTCTTGGGAGAAAGCCACTTCTCAGCATAAGGTTCCTTTCAGACCATTGCTCTGCTTTGTAGTACTGGTGGATTAGAGAAATTGAAGTGTCTTCAAAAACAGCATTGCTTTTGCTTCTTGCTGTGGAAACAATAAGTTAATTGAGGGTTGTGCTGCTGATGTCTTGGTGACACTGAGGTTACTGCACTCCCTCAAAGCTCAAATTAAACTAAGAAAGCACAGCTACTTCACAGCCTGTGTTGTGTCTGGTGCACCCTGATTTTTAGTTGGGTTAGTTCATTATTTATAAGCTGCCAGATGTAGAGAGTTCACTGACTGCAGGATTTGTGCTGTGAGTGAAAGAAGAACTAAGTCACCTCTTGGGCTGCTGCCTCATGGTTTGAGAGATCCTCCAGTAACATTAAAATACACAGAAGAGGGATATGTGTACCAAGTTTGTGCCAATAAGTTGTGGAAGTGAGTCAAGAATTCAGCAGCAGCACTGGCATTATTTAAAGCCAAGTGGAGAAATCTCAGGCTGAAGGGAGCTCTGTGAGAAAATTCTTGAAGATGCTGGGTTGGTATGTTGGAAATCTCTGCTGAAGCACGGGCAGCCACATGAAGCAGCATCACCCAGAACACCCACAACCACAAGAAAGCAGACACAGTGTAGGTGAAATATCTCAGTTCAGACTGCATCAGATGCTATTGTGAGCATGAGAATGAAATAAGAGACTTTTACCATGTATTAATCTTATTTAATACCACAGCAGAAACTGTTTATCATAATGTGCTGTATGTGTTTTCCATCAGAACTTCTGCTTCTAGGCATAAAAAAAGACTTTGTAGATCAGTTTTCACTATTGATTTAGAATCTGAGCCTCTGCTTTGCTCTTTTAGCTAGAAGTCAGCTGGAGACTTGTTACTTTCAATTGGATCAAAATATGCATATCCCAATCTGATTGCCTGAAAGTGGTTATGGATTTAGCTGGTTATTCTCACTAAGTAATGCTCCTTTTTCTAGAGGCCAAAATCAAGAATTATTTGGAACATTACAGAACTGTAGACAAAATAATGTGGGTGGCACTTGTGGAGGTCATTCAGCACAACTTCCTGCTCAAGGCAGCGTCTGCTAGAGCAGTTATTCAGAGACCCATCAATTCAAATTTTAAATACCTTGAAGGAAAGATCCTACAACCTCTTTGAGTCCTTATTCCTGTCTTTAGATGCCCTTGGGGCTGTTTTTCCCTCCCTTTATCCACCAGATCATGCATCTTGCACCCTTGGCCATGAACATTCCCTGTGTGCCCATGGGGCACACTCTGTTCAGCTTGCTGCCCTCCCTCTCTAGCTGCAACTGCAATGATGTCCCTCCTGAGTCTTATCCTCTAAAGGCTGAACTTATTTAGATATGCCTTTATTCTTTTTTATGACATTCCAGTGCAGCAAGCATAACCATAAAGAATTTTGGTTTATTTTAATTCAGTGTGATATTTTCTCATTCTGTATTTGTGAATAGCCAAGATAGGAACCTGTACTTGTTCCATTTCCTTTCATACAAAACTTCTGCTGGCTCTGTGCAATCCATACCCTTTCAATTAATTAATTCCTAATTTTGACTTTGCTCACATTTTGGTTCCTTCCCCTCATCAGTAACCCCCAGCAGTGTGACCCTGCCAATCCTAAACAGAAAAAGAAGAGAAACTGAAATTTATCCTGAGGAGATGAAGAAGAGGCAGGTGGTGAAAGCTGTGTTCAGCTGAAAGGATGCTGAGAGGTCTCAGTCTCATGGCACAGTGGCTGTGGTAGCACAGAGCTACACATCAATTCATGCTGCAAACAAATCCTTGGGGCTGGGCTGGGGTTTACAGGCCTTCTCTCTGTTCTGCAGTGCTGCATCTGTTGGTGCCTCCTTTAAACCAGTTTAAGTACCTCCCTGTGACTTGTAGTGCCATATTTGCATTGCAGCACAGATGTACCCAGTGTAACATCACATATAACTCTGCAAAGACAACATCTGGTCCCATTAAGTGCAGTAGAAATACTGTTATTGGTTCCAGTAGGCCTGGTAGCTCATTTATTTATTTTGCATTGTTTTCTAGAAAAAATAAAAGCCACTCATATGATTGAGTGACCTGCTTGAACTAGTGAGAGCTCTGACCCATAGGTTTGGTTGCTGAGCAATGACATGGCTGCTTGACTGACTTTCCCAGATTTTATACTTTCCTCCTGGTCACTATTATTTTCAGAACCAAAACCTCAAAGATCTGAAATCACCTAATAGGTTGAGGGAGACAATGCCTTATAAAAATGCCATTGCTATTGACTTGTGGAAGATTTGATTACAATGAATTTTCAGGGAAATGATGTAATACTAAACATTGACAATGTAATATCCAAGTGTAATTTTGAACATAGGAGACAAGAGAAAAAGCACATTTTCTTTTATTGCAGCAGAGGCTGTTGCTAAATGGACAACAGAGACTCAGTGTAGTAACTACCAAGAGTGATATGTTAGTATTGGAAGAGTTACAGTGGAATTTTGGACAGATATGAAAAATATATAAGGAAAGAATAACTCCGTAAGCAGCTGAAACAAATCTAAAACTAATTTTTTACCCTTTAAAATATTTTATTAAAAACTGCCACAAATGAGTTACCATATATAAGGCAAAAGAACCAAAAATCAATTATCTATACAAGGTCCCAAGACAGATTTGTTGAAGCCATTTAACACCTTACTTTCTCATTGGTGTGTGCTTGAGCCTTAAGCATGAGGAATTTTGACTACTGGCTCAGACTGTGGTCCCAAATATTCTCTGTCATGCTTGATTATTTCCCCACTTTCTCTCTTCTCCCTTGCATTTCGTCCCAGCCAGAGATTTATAACCCGTTGTTTCACTTCAGCTCAAGATTGTGCTTCAGACCAGCCAAATAGCTGTCCACAAGAAAGTAAAAATCTTAGTACGATTCCAACCAGAGACTCTTTATCTTTAAAATATGGCATTCTGAAGCCTAACGTCCTCTGGTTTTATTAGCTCTACTAGAGGGGTGCTTAGCTGGCAAGTGCAGCATCTGCTACCCGCTCCTTGCAGCTTTAACAGCCTCAGTGCAAACTTCCCAGCCTGGGCACAAATTTCACAGGGCACAGTGGGTGCTGGTGGAGGTGGGTTCTGCTGTTCCCAGCATTCCAGTTCCTACAGGATCCAGGCACTGCAGCAGTGCACAGGATGCAACTCTTTCTTGGGCCAAGGGGAAGTTGGTACTTTGGTCACTGCAGAGAACATTGGACCCTGCCTGTCCCTGGGAAACCATCCTTTTTTGAGGTAAACCATCCTTTTTCAAGGTAAACCATCTTCTTCACCCCACTTTATGAGAAGAGGAGGGGCTGCTTTTGTGCTTCAGAGCCAATTCTTCCCCTGAGCGCAGCAGGTATAAACCCTGCACAGGAGCCTGTCATGTAGAGGGGACCCTGCATGGCCAGTGACACTAATTTAACATGAGGGGAGTATTTCAGCCTAAGTGGTCTCTACTGTGTATAAAACACTCAGTACCAGTGACATTTGCTTCTTCTCTTAGTGGTAAAATATATTTATTTGTGAAGTGAATCCTAATCTATCTCAGAACAGTGTTTTTAGTCTTTCACAGTAGCATTTATAATGATTGAAAGTGTTGGCTGGAGAGGACATCTTTCTGTAGCAATGAACAAAAATAAGAATAACTTTTCAGTATTACCATATATCAATAGCCAATTATTTTTGTAAGGATGGGTTCTGGCTGGCTGCTAATGGACTGACAATGAGATAAGTCTTCCAGGAGAGAATCCATCGTTTTAAAGATGGAGTGGCTGGCCTTTTAATTTTAAGGCATTACCAAAATCACACCTTTCACCTTTAAAAATTGTAAATGATCGCAGACTTGTTCTAAATCATTTAACTGCTGTTTTAACTGAGCCTGGCTCATGCTTTGCAGGGGTTTGTCTTTCTTAGCACTGATGGTGCTGCTTAATTTCTTAATTTTTCTTGAAGAATGACATCCTCCTTGCTTGTACTCGCCCTCCCAGCTGCTTGCTGGCCATCTGTCTGCAAAGGCAATTTTAGGAATCTGCAGACAATTCACCCTTGCTCATATGCATTTCTAGAACCTGGTACACAGCACAGATATTCACAGGCACAAAGTAAAACTTATTAAATGAGATAAAATTTAAAGACGCTTTAGAAAGCTATTCCCAATGTTTCAGATAAAGCAGGCTCACATTTCTTGCTGCTTTTTTCTTCTGTTTATTCTTTCATCTTCACCTGTTTCATCCATCTGCCCCTTTCTCTCTGACACAGGCAGTTTTGATGACATGGATTAGGAGTCCTGTGTCTCTCTCTATCTCTGCTAGAGCTCCTTGCTTTAAACTTCCTCTTGAAAACAAGCTTGAAAGAAAGATCACCAAATGCTCTAGAATATGCACCAAGACTTGCCTATGACTCAACACTATTTACAAATAGCCAACGAGCTTGGGGAAAATCTAAACACCATGTTATTATCCATGCTCATGGATCACAGTCCTTTCTTGTTTTCAGATGAATGTTCACTGCTTTTGATGGTGTCTGGGAGAAGAGACCAAAATATTCAGAGATGAGGAAAAAAACCAGGAAAATTAGTGCCATTCCCAAAGGCACAAGTTGGATCAATGGCCACAGGACCTGTTCCCACTGGCCCCTCCATTAGCCCTATGTTTGGCCATGTGCCTGTGGCTCTCAGGGCAATGGAGAAGGAGGGAGCTGCTCAAAATTGCCACATCAATTTTAATCCAGGTCTCTGGGGCTATTTATTTGAACACTACACGTGTTCCTTACACAGCAACAAGCCAGCTGCTCTGACAACTCCCAAGAAATAAGAAATGTGCCTTGAGTTCCTGTGACATTTCATATTCCAAACTTTGCCCAGTGGCTGATGGTTCCTTCCTCAAAGTGACATATTGATTGTGGGTACACGTAAGGGTAAGTATGATTGTGTTCAGTACTTTGAGCTCATCATCTGTTATCCCATTCCCATTGTCATCCCATGCCCAGACACTATCAAATTGGAAGCAGTAGCGTAGAAAATTACGAACAAATCAAAAAAGACTACAGCTGTGAAATGAATCAAACCACTGCTTCTACCCTTTGTATTTCCTTCAGTATAAAACTTCTTTCACAACAAAAAAATACAATTTTTTGTATTTTGGACTTACAGCTATAAAGGCAGGGATGAAGCATTGCAACCCAGCACTCACCAAACAGAGCAACCATTTATTAAAACATGAAGAAGACAGAGGATGGATCACTAAGGCCAGCACCTTGCCTAGATCTGTGCCTCAACCAATTTTGACCACCCAAGGAACATTCCACTGCTGCAGGTATTCGTCCATAGATATTCCAGCTTGTAATGATGTGGGAGAGCAGCACCCAGAGAATCCTCTTGCATGTTTGAAGTTCTTGACCTTGGTCCTCTCCATTTGCTGCATCTTAAACAGGGTGATGTGATTAGAAAAGTTCAAATCCGAGCTCCATGTCAGCTTTTCAGAGCAGGCCCTCATTGTGTGCTTGCCATACCCCGAGAGCAGGCTCTGAATATCTGTGTGCTTGTATGAAGATGACCACATTAAATTTAAACAGAAATAAATGGTAATTTAACTGGCACAGATACACAAAGCTGACATAGTCTCCAAAGGTTTGAGGCTGCTATTAAATTTGTTCTCCCTGTTAATTTGTGAGCGAGAGGATAATGAAAAACTGGTAACTCTAAAGTTGACATAGAAAGTAAGAAATACAATTGGCAGGGATAATTTTATGCACTGTCAAAGTGAGAAGAGTTTGCTAAATGTACGTAGGCAAAGATACACACTGTCATCTAAATGAGTAATTAAAAGATGGTCTTCTAATAATTGAATCATGACTCTTGTCACATTTGTATTTGTTTAATATCTCTAGTTTTGATTGAATCTTGTTTTGAGTTCCGATCTTAATCAGGTCTGATTTAGGCTCTTGGTTCAAATAACTCAAAGTGATGAGCATGAATCTTCTTGTCCTATTACCTCCTCAGCTTCTTGTTTCCAGTGAATACAATATACTTAAATCTCATGATTAGTTACTGCATTTAGCTAGCAAGACTGGACAAGTGAGGTTGGTTGATGATATGCTGATGTTACAGGTTTGAATTTTCAAAGAGAAAGTCTTCTCTTCTTTTGAGCACCACTTGCTAGATTTTGGAAGTACTTCAAATGGCTGACAGGGTTACCAGTTAATTCCTTTGCTGGTACAGCTCAGGGAGTCTTGGCTATTTGCATTGCTCTGTTGTGCTGTTTTTTTGTAAATTAAGAAAGAAAAGCTGTGTAAAAGAAGATCATCTGTTCTTTAAAACTCTTTTCCTTAAACCAACTGTCATGGTCACTCTGGAATGTGATGGTACCTTCAGTGACACAGAGCTGTGCCTCGCCAATCTGTTTAAAATTTCTCATCAAATTTCTGAAGTCAAACCTAACAAGAGGTTGCACATTTCCAGCTCCTCTCACTGAAATACACAAGGCTGAGACTGGCACAAGTCTCTCCTTCTTCACAGTCCTCAAATTTGCCCACATCATATTAATCTATTGTCTCTTGCATCTTCAATTCCTCTAAACTTTCAGAGTTTTCTGGTTCTAATATATATTTTTTAAACAGACAGAATGAGATGATGCTTTAAATCTCATTACAGTGAACGGGTTATCCTGTGTTGCCATGAAAAAAAGCTTATTTCTCCCCTTTCTCTGCCTAAGAATTTTTAGGTGCTCAAGCCTGTCTTTAAAACCATCTATTTTTTCTCTTCAACTACAATCTTTTTTTTTTTTTTTTTTTTGGGTCTCTTCAATTCCCAGTTACAAAGAAAGCAACAATTATTTTGCTTCAAACTCATCCAGCCCTGAAGATGAGGAATTTATCACTTTTTAATTGCCAGCCTGCTCAGTTTATTTCTCCAGTTCTCTAAGGAAGGTGTTTGCTTTGCTCAGCTTCACAAAGGTGGGTGAACCAGAGCAGGCAGACAGCCGACTCCCTTCCTGAAAAACTTCCATAGCATCCGTTCAAAAATACCTCTTGGGATGCAGACACACTTCCACAGGGCTTTTAAAGGTCTCAGGACAAATTGAAAGTGTTTGAAGAAGTGAGGTATGGAGCTGGCTGGAGTTGAGGGTGTGAGGAGGTCGCCTCCATCTGCTTTTTATAAACAAGATTTTCAAAAGGTTGGAAACATCAAAAGATTTTGAACCAGAATACCAGAGAAACGCACAGGACCCAAATGTGTGAGAGAAGGCACTAAAAATGTTTGTTGGTACCTACTTCTGTCAGTGCTGGGAAAGGGACATCTTGCTTGGGAGCACACACACCCTCAGCACCTGAGAGCTGAAAGAAGAGCAGACTTTACATGCTGTCCAACACTTACACTGGACAGGGCAAATAATTATTTAGCTGCTGAGATGCTCAGGGTGCTTTTTTAGAGGTTCACACACAGGTGGGAAAGCAGGACCAGCCCTGCTGGTGCAGGAGGTGGATGAGCCCCAAGAGCTCCAGGGAGGGACCCCATAGCCCCTCACTGGGGGTCACAGCTGATGGTGCAGGGAGGGGATGGCAGGCTCGTGCCACTGCTCACACCACACTCTCCCACCTGCCCTGGCTGCCAGGGTCTTGGGGAAACACAGCAGCCCCAGCCTGTGCATTGAAAACTGAATCAGATGATAAGAAATGAGCAAAATGTTCCTCCTGCTACAAAAGTGAGGTGGCAAATATCACCCAGGCAAGCTGTTGGTGAGGAAGAAACTCTGTATCCTCCAGCATGTGTGGATATAAATAAACACGGGCTGTGCAGATACTTCAGATGTCTACTAATGCATCTTGTATTTATGTCCGACTTGAAGAGATACAGAGAGATTAGTAAATACTTCAAATTGACAGCACAGACATATTTTCATAGAATAAATGATGCTGGTAAGTGGAGAGACTTCTTCCTTCCCTTCAGGAAATGGGGAAGAGTTGTCTCTGCTGATATTATTTCCAATTTTTTTTTCCATCAGGAAAGAGAAAAAGATCTCACTGGAGATATCATATTTGTCACTGATTAGATTTCAATGTTATTTTTTTTTAAAACCTCAGATCTCTTAAACCTATAGGGCACCTATGTAATACACATTCATTTCTTCCAGGACACTCTGCAAAGACCTCTGTTACGTTGCCTGGGCACAATTCACAGTGGATACTTCTTTTTTTTAAAAATTACATTTGTGATTTCTTTTTAAAATCCAAACATCAAATCTGTAATTTCAGATCTTCCTAAAGAAGGAAACCACAAACAAATTCCTATCAGCCTTTGTATGTGCTTTGCGGGAATAATCTCCATTTATTTGCAAACACTGAAAATATTTTAGTGGTATTGGATTTAACAGGCCAGAAACAAAAGCTCTGGAGAGCCAACCAGTCTGATCACTCGGTATTTCCTGCAAACAAAATAGAAAACAAAAAATAAAACCTCCCAAATTTAGTCATGAAAGAGCCTCTTCTGCAACCTTGTGCTGAATTTTGTAGCATGATTTTTTACTAAGCACATTTTCTTCTGGACTTAGACTCAGTTTCCCAGAGAAGCCCATCTCTTTAACCATCAGAACTAGGGGGTCCTGTCCTTTTCATGCTGAAGCCAATGGCAAATCCAACCTAATTCTACAGGGTCCAGCTGTAAGATTCTTTACAGGAAGAAACACAAAATTTGACATATTTTATCAGGTCCTTTAGACTGCTGCTCTCCTGTAGTTAATTCTGAGTGCTTCATCACCTTTGCCTAAACCTTCTCGCAGCCCTTGGAACAAATACCCAAATACTCTGGTTCTGTGGTCCTGCCATGCCTCCTGCTCGTGCAAACATCCTTGTTAAAAAGTAGATAAGAAATTATTATATTTTATATTCTTTGTTGTTGTTGTTGTTGTTTTGAAACGAGGTGAAGAGGAAGAGGAGAGTGAATGAATTTTAATGTGTGCCTCTCTTTAG
>JANPWX010000391.1:2994602-3028652 GCA_024734555.1 Trochalopteron elliotii
GAGGCGGCGATGCCGTCCTGGGGCCGGCGGTGCCATTCCCCAGTCCCCTGAAACGCTGCCAATGCTCGGCTTCCCGGCGGTGCTGGCCGCTCGCTGCCCAGCGGAGGGTCAAGGAAGGGATGGCATGGGACTTCTCCGTGTGTCACCTCGGAGTAAAGCTGCTTTGAAACGTGTCGTGGGGGCAGCTTTGATATCGGAGGTGGAATCGCTGCGAGGTTCAGGAATTTCTTGGTAGTCCTGCGTCCCTGTTGGATTGATGCTTTCCCAGATTAATTCTGGAGCATTGAAGTGTCTTGGGGAATGCCAATGAAATGCAATCTAATAAAATTTAATAAATAAAATTTAATCTAATTAAACATTTATAAGTAGCTTTTGCTCAAATGAAAAGTCCGGTTTGTACTTAAACATCAAAGCTGATTCCAATGAGTTCTTAATGTACCCAAACTTTAAGTATTTAATTGCAGACAGCTGACTGAAATATTTCTTTGGTTTCATTATGTCTTGCCAAAACAGTTGGCTTTTCTACTTAATTTTGTAGCTTAGTTTTGTAGCACTTAACAAGAAATTATGGATGTCAAAATTATTTTGCCAGCAATAGAAGTGCTTTGGAGCAATTGGGAAGGTTGATGACAAGAACTAAGGACCAGATTCTTATCTTATTTTAATAGTGTCAGTTTGAATAGAGGTCATAGTTTTGTCCAAATGCTTTCCTTTTGCTATAGCAACAGTCAGAACTTCAGGTAATTAAGTTCAGCCGCTTTCCGATGTGATGCTTGTTGTTAATTATCAAAAGCTATTGCAAACCAGTAATTTCTCAAATAAGCTGCAATTTAGGTAGCCCTGAAACAAAACCAATAACTGCTTTTGGCAAATTCCTTAATCTCATTGCAGTCACCATAATTAAATTCCTAAACCGTTTGTGTTGTGGAGGAAAAAGTTGTGGCATCACTGCAGGATCTGGTTGTCACATGTCACAGAAATGCTTTAAACAGTTTGTGCTGTTCTCCACTCAAATGGCCAAGATGCTTAGTCCCTGTTGTTTTTCAAGGTGACCCTTTTTGCTTGAGTAGCTCCCAAACCTGTACTCTAAAACCTGTGCTTGTCTTTGGCTTGCATGTGCTTGTTGTTCTTCTACTGAAGGCATTGCACCCATTTGCTTTAAATTCGAGGCTCTCCCTGAGTGTTGGTGCCTGCCCAGACCCCTCTGGCTTTGGGTGGGTGTTTTGCTGTTGCCATTGTGTTTGAGCTGCTCCAGATAACTGTGCACAGCCTGGTGCTGCTGCACTTGTGGAGTGATTCTTGCTAGAGCAGTGCCAGCTGCAAGGAAAGCTGGAAGGCTGCTCTAACTCAGAGGAGGAAACCACAACCTTCAGGTAAACTTTTTGGCTTTGCATAGTATATTCTTTATCACAAGGGCCAATATTTATTCTTTAAGTACAGCTGCTTGTTTTATGCAGACATTTCCATATGCAAGCTTTGATTTCTCTACAGCAGTGTCCATACAAGCTCAAATCCAGCAAATCTGTCCCTCCCTTGAGTGAGGAAAGGAAATGGATAGTAAAACTTGTCTGAGCTTACAGTGGGGGTCTGGATCTATTCAATCAATTTGAGTTTTTCTGTTGACTTCAGGGAACTTACAACCTGCAATCTGGTAGCTGTATTTTATGGTGTAGCTGTAGACTGGGTTCTGCAAGGAGCCTTCCCTTTAGCTCTGGGTAGGGCTGTGCTGAGCTGTGGTTTAGGATGCCAAGTGACATGAAAATGCTGTGTGACTCCAGAGTAAGCTCTCAGGTGATATTTATGGTACATATTTTTTGCTCAGTTGAGGCTATTAAGATATATAATGTGTATTAATGTGTCCTCCTCTTACTGTGACTGAGAGCAATTAGTGTGCTGTCAGCATGAAATAAAAATAAGTGATTTCTAAACTGACTAAAGATGTTCTAGAAATGCTATTTATAAAGCAACCAGAGTTTATCTCAAGTAGATTCTGCCCTTTCAGTTTCATCAGTGTTACAGATCCTAATCCAACTACCTTCATGGTTTCTGTCCATTGTTTACTAAATATACGTTAAACTTGAGATTTCCCTGTTTTGCTCTAGGATTGTAATTTCAACCAGGATATGATTCAGAGCTCTCTAGAACTGTGATGTTATTTGCTGTGATGGCATCAAGAGAACCCAAAAAATACCTCTATTAAAGAAAAAACCAAAACCCTGTGAGAAATGATGTTGTGCAAGAGCAATTAATAAAGTAACAATGTAATTGTCTCTTATTGATATAGTGACTTTGGTTTATTAAACATTTATTTGTAGCCCTAGTAACATTACATCTGAGGTTCATAATTGGAATTTAGAAAGCCTAATAAATTTTGATTTCATCCTGAATGCTCTCCATTCAGTGTGTTTACATTAGTGCCAAGAAAAAGCATTGCCTGAGCTCTGTGGGTGCTGTGTGATATGCTCAATCCAGTGATGGGGTGTCTTTGGGAAAATAAAATACCTGAAACAGTCACTGCTGGTGTAAATGGACATGGCTCCAAAATTAGGAGTGATGCACCAAGGCTTGGATATACCCTGTAGCAAATACGTGGCATGAAAACACTGGAAAATGAGTCTTGTCAAGACAAGGTATGTCATGGTGAGTTAATTCAGCTTGGCTGAATTTTGCCATTAGCAGGTAACTCTCCTTGTTGATGTGTATGGCTCAAGCCAGGCAGCAGCCTGTCCCTCTTCCTATAGAAATGCCACCACTTTGTTAGGGGTCCTTATGCTTCATTAACAGGTCCATTTTAGCCTTCCTCAGCCACCTCAGAAGTGGTCCCAGGCCTGAATATCCTTTGGTATTTTAATTGTAGAAAGTAATGACACAATCTTGTGTTACTGTAAGCCCAGAGGAAGCACAGCTCCTGATTTATCTTCCAGGGCATCAAGTGCAGGGTTGTGATGTGTGAAACACAGGAGCTCCATCTGACACTACTTTGAGTAACTGCATTGGTGTTCTTTCCAAATTCATTAAACAAACTACACAAGACAAAAAACACTGCTCAAAGTGCCTGCAGATGTAGTGGAAATCCCTCCAGTTCCCCACAGATGATGTGGAGCTGTGGTAGGCTTTTGCCAGGGAAATGGTGCTGCACTTGAGTGGAGTGAGTGTGGGAGGGATTGGAAATGTCTCTGCTTGGGACAGAGGAACATGAGTGCAGAAACCAGAGCCCCAGCTAGGATTCACCTCTGTCATGGTTGCAAAAACATGTCAGCCCTCTTCAGCACTGGATTTGTTTGGTTTCTTTCAAGTTTGGGTGTTTTTGGTGACCATCTGGGCAGGTGTCCTCATTGGGAAGACAATGACTGTCCCTGTCTGCTGATGTCAGCCCTGGCTCACCCTATACACCTGATCATAGCCAAGGGGGTTGGCAGTGGCTGTGTCTGCTCAAGGCAATGTCCCCCTCTGAGGCAGAGGGGAATAATGATATTTTCTGTCACATTGCTGGGAGCCTCCAGTGGTCAGAGAAGCAAAGGTGTGTGTCTGGCATTTTCCTGAAAATCTGCTGAGGGTACAGGTGTGAGTCCCTGACTGTGAGTGACCCTGTGGTGCTGGGGGCTCTGGAGAAGGGATAGAATTCACCCTTTGGTTTCTGCAGGACCACAAGACCATGTTCTGGAGTGGTTTGCTTTTGGCCACAGTAGTTACAGAAATCCCAGGACTCTGATTCTCTGTGTGGCAACAGACTGGGAACAGCATGTCCTGGGGAAGGTAGTTTTGGGGTAAAATTACTATAATGTGGGAATTCATTGCCAATACAGTGAAGGCTGTAGAGCTCCTTAGGCACTGAGTGTGAATGGACACTGTCAGCCTCTGTGTTACCGAACCTGAGCAGGGTTTTGTTGTAAGATGAATGTTCTATAACTGTTCTCTTCTTTTTTTTTTTTTTTTAACAGACTTGAAATGATGACATCAAGGAGCTTTTGGTGCTCTCTTGTATTGCTGGGGGTTTTCCCACTGGTCACAAGGGGATGGATGGATGTGGAGCAGAGCAGAAGCCTGTATGCAGATGCTGGGAGGTTGCATCAAGAGGTACTGTACACCAGCTGCTGCTGCAGCTACAACCCTTGGGTTTCTGTTCTTGGGCTCTGTTCAGGCTCTCCATACTGCAAACAGAAAACAAATGTGGGCTTATCCATGTGTATTTGTATTAAGCACCTCCTGAGGAGGTCAGTGAAAAACAGTGAAACAGAACCTCTTACACTTATTCGGTATATTGACATCATCTGGAAGTGAAATTGTGCATCTGGCTGTTGTGGAGATGGTGTCTTTGCCCCAAAGACTTTACAGTGTGCTGTGTCCTGGGGCTGCTGACACCAGTGAAGCTAAATTTAACAAGCAGACTGTCCTGTCACTTCACTTGGGTCAGTGGACATTTAGGTGAAACCTAAAAAAAGCTTGTTTGAAGGAAAACTGAGCCATAGGTGGTTCCGAGAGAATCAGCAAAATTACTGCCCAAAATGTTTCCCTCCAGAGTTTCTGATGTGACACCTTTGTGAAGCACAGAGTGGAAAAGGGAGCAGGAAACAGTGACTGCAGTGAGTGGTGATCTCCTCCCACTCCAGTGCCCATCTGCATAGGGCACTGGGGCTGGGGCAGGACAGCAGTGCCTTCTCAGTGCTCAGTCTGGGCTCTGGGAGTGGAGAAGCAGCTGAGCCTGTTTCCAGTGCTGAAGGTGACAGTGTTGGCTGCTGTCACAGGGCTGTGGATGGAGCAGTCCCTGTCCCAGCAGTGTCAGAGCAGGACACTGGATTTCTGAACCAGAGCTCAGCACTGATTGTGGCACAGATGTAGACTCAGATTTTCACAAGTCTGAGGCTGAGACACGTGAATAAAGCCACAACAATCTAGAACTTTGACTTTGTTGAGCTGTAAATGATGAATGAATGCTGAAACAATTTTAGTTATTTAATTAGTTCCTGTATGTTCACTAAATGTGTTCTCAAATGTCTGAAAAGTGGGAGAGGGTGCAGGAGGACAGGGAAAGGACACCTGGCTATTCTTTTTCAGCTGCCATTGCCTTGAACACTTATGTGCTGGCAGACACATCAGTCAGTGCCAGGCTAATGATAAGCCCTTGATGGATTCATGTTGCAATTGGATCTGTTTAAGCCTCGGGATTTGGTTGTAGCTGGAGGATCCCATTTCTCCCAGTCACATTCCATCTACAAATACCCAGTTATCTGCATTATAGTTTAAGCCAATTAAAAAAGTGCTTTTTGCTGCTTAGCAGGGCTCAAAAGTCATTTCAATGGTGTTGGATGTGCTGCAGTTCTGAGGTCTGTTTCTGGTGTGCTTTGTCCTTGAGGCATCCAACCTCTGTTCTATAAAAGTGAAGGAAAACAGCTCCCTTCCCCACCTCCACTGTTATTTTGCTGCTGTGTAGGCTCAAGTAGTACACTGGCACTTTGTTAAACCTGTCCTTGCAGAATCTCTGATCACTTTTTCTTTTTTATTAGAAATTATTAAATATTTTGCATGCTTGTGCAGTTAAAAAAGTCTCATTCTTCACTAATGCCAATTAGTTTTGATTTTTTTAAAGAAAGTTGCTCTGAGGAATTAAATTTGTTACTCAATTTACTTTAACATAAATCATAGAGTTATTATATTACTTGAAAGACACTAATTCATTTGATCTTTCTCTAAAGACCATAATGTTATTTTACCAATTACTTGATCTTGCTTGAGGTGGAAGGATCTCAGCTGAAAATGTATTTGCTCAGGTTTGCACAGAATTTAACAAGTGTGAATATTAAAATTATGAATGTACAAAGAATGCAGTTAAAATAGAGTAAAAAAATGTAAGTTATAATTCAGATTTTTGAAAAAAATATCTGTACAGAAAGCTTGTTTCCACAAGAAATAGTGTTTCTACAGTGTGGCACCAAACACCAAAATTAATCTGAAAGCTTTGAGCATAGCTTTCAGGGAGGTCAGTGAAACTGAGATAATCACCATTTGAGAGTAAACAGCAGTTACTTTCTCTTGCAGAAAATGGTTTATAGATAATACCTTTCTAATAATAAAAGTCACCTGAAATCCATTTCTAGCATTATAGGGCTTTGTTCAGTTTGGAGCTCCTTATCCGTGAGAAGTTTGTTAGATTCCAAATTTTATGGTTTGATTAACACACAGATCCATTAACATGCATTTAAAAAATATTGAATCACACCTAGAAATGCTCCTAGCAAGTCACTAAAACCCTTTAAAAACAAGTAAAATGCTAATTTACAGGTCAAGTAATTTTGAAGTGTGCTCTGATGGAAAATTCCTGTGAACCTCATCAAAGCAAATATGTGGGTATGGGTCACTGACCTTCACTAATACTTCTTCTGATCTACATAGGAACAAGTTTACTGAATTAAAAACATTGCTTAATTTATGTTCAGATTGCTAAATCAATTCCTTCATGGTATGTAGTAGAATTATTGCAGCTGTGACTTGAATTCATTAAAGAAAGTAAGATTTCAAGGCTTTCTGATCAGAAATCAACTCTCTAATATAACAGTGGTGTGTGTTTTTTTTCTTGATGCATAGCCTTTCACCCCTCAAGTTTATGGGGTGTTTCTGAGAAGAAGTTTGTTTTCTGGAATACTTTTAGTCCTGATTAGAATAGTTAATAGATATGTATATGCAGTATTAAATTCCAGTTTCAATGAAAGGGCTAAAATAGAAAACCTAATTAAAAAAAAAAGACAGCATTAGTGTTTGACTAGAAAGCTGGAACATTCCTGGTTTGTATTAATTTTGGAGGCTGCTGCTGTGTTGTGTGATACTTCTCATAGGCTGGTTCCAGGGGTTGCTGGAAAGCTCTTGGAGCTTCTTGGCATTGCTTGTGGACTTGGGTGAAGCTTCTCAGGGTTGAACCATCCTGGGACTAAATCCTATTCAGTGGAATACATGCTAAGATATCAGATATATAGAGCTAACTGCTCTGGCGTGTTGTTTTTGGGCAAGTTTTTCCTCTGCCTTCATCAAGTCTGTGTGTTCAAGTTGGATGTTCTAGAGGTGATTACAATTCATGGGCAGCTCTGTGCTGGCCCAGAAGGGCTTTGGGTGGTCCATGATACACCAGGTGATGTGATCTGGGGTCACCTCTTCCTCCTAGACAGGAATTCTCAAAAAATCTTGCTTTCAGAGTCATTGCCAGTGGTAGTGAAGGGAGTTTCCAGTATGAGCAGAAAAGAGACAAACAATCTGGATCTGAAATAATCCTGGAGTTTGGGTTTGGAGGAGAACTTGGCCAAGAGGTTCTGATGGAAGGCCAGTGGTGCTAGTCTGCTGTTTCTACTGAGTAATCCACACTACTAGCTCAGGCTGATTTTTTTCAGCCTCCTGGGGTGTTTTCAAACGATCTTATTAAATAGTGAAATTTGACAGCCAGCTTCTCCCATTCCCTGCTTTCCCTGTGAGAGGCTGATTTCCTGTGCCTGCTGAAGCCAAGCTGGTTTTGCTGTGGTTCTTGGGGCAGACTTTGCATCTCCTTTTCTGAACCTAAAATAAGCAGAGCAGTGCTGCAGGTCTTCATCAGCCCTTCCAGGAGCAGGGCTCCTCTAACACAAGTCATCACAGAGCTGCATTTTGGAAATTTAAATTCTGTGTTATGTTTTCTGGGGCACTGCTGGTAGGTAGCTTGAATAACATCGTTGTAGCTTGATAGTGTGAAAGTGGGGAATAATCCTGTGTTGTGGTACATGGAGAGTTGTTTTGGGCTACACTGTTAAGTATGTGGATGTCACCAAGCTCCTGAGCAGTGACAGTAAAGGCTGGCAGGCATTCTGTGGTCTGCTCAGGGCTACAGAACCATAACTGCTCTGTGGGTTTCTAGAAATACTTAATTGCTTTAATTTGCCTCTCACGCTGTGCTTTTTTTGCCACCCATCCTCCTACCTAAGAAGTCTCAGGAGCCCGTGCACAGCCCCCCATGCTCCTGCAGGGAGAAGAGCTGTGTCCCTGGGGAAGCTCCTCTGCACACAGCTCACAGGTGATGGATGCTCCATCTGCTCATTTTTCAAGGCACCATCACCTCCTTCTTGCTGGCATTTGGCAGGTATTGGCTCTCTTGGCTCTCCATTGTTTTTGTTCATTAATTATTACCTGAAGGAGAGTGTAGATTCCCCATCCCTGGAAGTGTTCAAGGCCAGGTTGGATGAGGCTCTGTGCAGCCTGGTCTAGTGGAAGGTGTTCCTGCCCATGGCAGGGGGGTGGAATTGAATGATCTTTAAGGTCCCTTTGAATTCAAACCATTCTGTGGTTCTATGATTCTGTGGCACCTGAACTGCTTAAAATCTCCAAGTATAAATGTATGGCAAACAGCTGGATCAGACCAGCCCTTCAGTGTCCTCCTGCCCAGAATAAAACCTTTATCTGGGGTCCACTCACAAGCCTCAGCTGTGCTTGTCTAAGAGTATCAATCCTTGCTGAAATTTCTAGTTATATTCAGATTCTTAAATGTTGCATCACTTACTGCTGCATCTGAAGACCAGTAATAACAGTAGGTTATTCTAGCTT
The DNA here is from genome assembly GCA_024734555.1 of Trochalopteron elliotii. NCBI lineage: Eukaryota > Metazoa > Chordata > Aves > Passeriformes > Leiothrichidae > Trochalopteron > Trochalopteron elliotii. The sequence goes on from JANPWX010000391.1 coordinate 3,003,159, forward strand.
TTTGCTTCTAGTTCAAATAGAGATGCAATTTCACAGGATGAGCTTGGAATGAAACAGGCACAGTGTATAAATTTTATATCAGTTGAAGATCTAATATGCTGGTATTTATTTTAACTGTTAATAGTAGTAATGTATTGGGAATGTTCTTCCTGCTTTTCAGTTTGGAGAAAGGAAGAAAAGAATCAGATTTGAATTTAAATCTATATTGTGTTACAGCCTGCTCCTGTTTCAAGCATTAATGAAAGTACAGGGAGACAAGACTTAAGTTTATTTTTGTATCACTTTGGTATGCAGTGATAATTCACTCCTTGTTACCTGCATTTATGTGGTATCTCTAACAAGCAGTAATTGCTTTTTTGTAGCACATCCTAAATCTTAGCAGTTATATTATCCCTGTGGAGATGAGAAGCTTTTGCTCTCAGTGCTGGTTACCAGAGCATCTGCAGCTCAAGGTGCTGTGGAATGTTTTGATAATATTTATATTAGGCATGCTGAGGTCCTTCCTCTGCATCCCCAGCCTCCCCCTCCACTTTCTTCTGCATACTCAGAGGGCTTAATAAATGCCGTGTCTTACTGCATGCTCTTGTGCTTGGACTACTAGAAAATATGAAAATTGAAACAAGGCAGGTACTGTACACTTGAATAACAGCAGAAAATTAGAAGAATTTTGGTTTACATAAGTGGTTATGTCACAATAGTGAGCGTCAGGGATTGTCAAGATCCATCTAAAGCACAATTTGAAGATAAAATCTGCTTGTTTGCATCTCTTACAGAACAAAAATCCTGCTTCCTTTATGTTTTTTTTAAACTTCTGGAAGGATGCAGTGTGTGATACCTTGTGGTGGTCCTGCACTGCCCACTTTCCTGAGGGCTGTCACCTTCCAGCCAAGAGAACAGACCCCTGCTGCTGCATGGGAGCAGTTTGTGGGGCATTGGATGTTAATGACTTTGAATTTGGGGTGCTTGGATGCTGTTCCTGGGGAGCAGAGGGATGTGGCCTTGTGGTGCCAGGGTCTGTGCTGAGCTGTGGCACACACTAGCTGCAGGAATCAAATTTCAGTAAGTTTTTCTCATGTCACAGTTGAACAACTGTGAAAAATCACACTGAGATAGGGAAAGGCTGATACGATTCTGAAGAAGAGAGTAAGACCAGAGTAAATCATGTTGCAAAAATAAAAGGAATTCATGGCAATCTTCACTTGGTTACGATGTGGCAGAGGATTAAACTTTCTGATACTCTGTTCAGAAGCCACTCAGCCTTAAAAGACTAAATGTTGAGCAAGTTTTTTTCCAGATGTGGCATATTATCCCCTGAAACAAAGGTTGCATCATTAGTTTTCAAAGGAATACAGTTCTACTTGAAGTACTTTTGACTACCAAGCAGGGGAATTCTCAGTTTTTTTAGATTAGCAAGGGTACATCCACAAATTTGGGATTTCTAAAAACAACTACCCCATGAACTTCCCCATCACAATGTGGAAATTTATGGAGCTATACCCAGGTTTCTCATCCTAGGGTCCAGAAATAGTAGTGAGTAAAATCAGAGATGCAGCAATTATCTCAATTAGGTGCCGTATGGATGAGCAGATGATGCTGTGTGAGACATCAGAGTTCCTCTCAGTGTTCATCCCAGACAGTACAAATGTGGATTGCTGGTGTCCGTACTGACAGCAGGCTGTCTCCAAACAGCAGCATGTGATCTTCTTATTTTCTCATGCCTGATTTAAAAAAAAAAAAAGGATGTTCTTTGATGCCTGATTGACATGGGTTTTTTTAAATACGCTGTAGTCATGGCTGTAAACAGAAAATCCTGATTGTCAGACTAAGCTGTGTATTAGTTATATACTGTGCTGATGCCCCAGTCCCCATGCAGAGTGTCACACCAGCCCTGTGCTCTGTGTCATTTCACAGAATGGTTTGGGTCAAAACTTGTCTAATTCCACCCCCTCTGCAGGGGACACCCTCCACTATCCCAGGTTTCTCCAAGCCACTTTTCAGCCTGGCCTTAAACTCTCCCAGGGATGGGGCAGCCACAGCTTCTCTGGGTAACCTGTGCCAGGGCCTCACCATCCTCACAGGGAGGAATTTCTTCCTAATATCTCATCTAAATCCATCTTCTTTGTGTGACTCCTCACTGGAGATAAGCAGGAGAAGGCTCTGAAGGGAGGAAAAAAAAATACATGGCCTGGTAATCTATTAATAGGAACAGCTACTTCTTTATTAATTTGCTAAATGAGTTAGGACTGTATATTTAGAAATTGTACAGCAGTTAGGCTGATCCTCAGACCAGATCCCTGGAGACCTGGAGTGTGCAGCAGTAACATCTGATTTATTGTGAGACCCAGCATGAGCCCAGCTGCAGGGACTGGGTTTGATTTATCTGCTTGCACTGCTGTGTCTCCCACAAAGGGTCTGGTGTGGCCAGCAATGCAGGGAACTTGTGGATCTGGAATGTTACCTGTTCTTCTGCATCTCTTCATCTGCTGCATTAATTGTTTTATTGTGTTTTTACTGTTGTGGGAGTATTTTTGTCCTTTTTTTAAAGTTTTTGGTATTTTTGGCAAAATTCCCTGTATTAAATTTTGGTTATACGAAGGGGTGCCTTTTGGCTAAATCTAAATCAGAATTAAAGGGCAAGAGGCTGAAACCATTGCAGGGTTATCCAATGGATTATTGTGCTTCGGGGCAGTTGGGATCTATGTGGTATCTGCTTTGGTGATCCATGCTCAGTATCATTCCCTACTGGGATCAGAGGCCAGTAACAAACAGGGATGGGACATGCACAGCCATGTGAAAATCCCTAAATACTGCATTCATCCCGGGAAGGGTTCAAGGCCAGGTTGAATGGAGCTAGTGGAAGGTCTCCCTGCCTGTGGCAGGGGGTTTGGAATAAGATGAGCTTTATTGTTCCTTCCAACCCAAGCCACTCTGTAATTCTATACAAAACAGCCTAAAAGTGGTTTTGCTGCTTGTATCCATTGCTGGTGACCACTGGTAAACCTGTTTGTGGCACACTGGCTGCCAAGCAGTGTTGTGTATTCCCTCTGTGTTGCTGTGTTTTAACTGCACAATGAAGTTCCCAATGCTCTGTGTTTGTTCTGAATGAAATCTGATTTATCTCTTGAGCTCTGCTCAGCCATGGACTCATGATTCATCATTAATCAGGGGAGATAACATAAACTAGCTCTTATGCCTAGGCATTCCTTTTGTAAGAGCAGGAAAGGGCTTTGTGCAAACCAGTTGTTAAATCCCATCAGGTCCACACAGGTGTTGGTACAACACACTGCAGCTACAGGGGAGTGAAGCAGTGTGACAGCAGGTACTGAACTCTATTTGATTTTGATTTTCATCCCTCTTAATCCAGGTAGAAATATTTATTGTACTTGATGACCCTGGGGTGCTTGGTCTTTTGGAGATGCAGTTTTTCTTTAGCTACATGTCTGGTGAAAACAATCCTGAAGCAAACATACTACACTGACTTCCACATAGTGATTAGGCACTTCAGATATAGAACAGAGGGGTCTTTTGTTCTGTAGTCAATTGACTAACATTAAAAAGTAGGAAATAGGTGCTAAAGAACCGTGACAAATAAATAGAACTGTTGTATTGCACTAATGAAATGTTGTTTAGAGCAGTACATGAAGAAGCTTTTTAGAAGGAATGGAAAATACAAACCAGTTTTTTTTTCCTTCAAAGCGGGTGATTTATGCTCTGATAAAATTAGATTTTTAGTTAAAGGAATTTGCAGTCATTAAATGGTGCCCATGGAATAAGTCTCATTTATAACCATCTGCTTTATGGCTTCTGCAGAAAAGTATTCCTCAGGCAATGCATTCAAGAACTTTGGTGTCATTTTTATCAAAATAGTTTGGTTCTCTACTGGTAATACTATTAAAACTTCTGAAACCTCTGTGTGATTTTTCTTTTTTTTTTTTTAACTTGAGATCAGTATCATCTTCAGGAGACATCTACCTGAAGCTGCTACCTTTTTGTGCTGTACTTTAAGCTCTGCTGTGGCTGCCAGGTATTTTTCCATCTTTTTGTGTACCCTCCTGAAATCTTGAGCATTCTCAGTGGCATTAGAGGTTTCTCCAGGGAAGGGATGTTTTGGGGGACACACCAACTGCTGCTCTTTTCCCAGGAATGAGAAGTGCTGGCTTGCAGCCTGACCTCATGTTCTCCCATTGCAGTTCTAACAAGCTTTTCCTCTGAACCCTGCATCTGTTCTTTGGGATAGTTTATATTCATCAGAGCTTACAATTAAAAGGGGAGCAGAGTAAAGGAAGGGAAACTTTGAAGATCATCCTTTGTGTTTCACGATGTCTGTGCAGAGATGGAAATAACAAAAAGGCATTTTATAAAAATGAGATGACACTTGGATGTTTGTTTAATAGAGTCTTGATAGTCTAGTTCCTTTTGATCAATATAATAGTTGTAATTAGTTTTAGTGTTTCTAAGCTTTTGAACTGCAGAGAATTCAAAGAGCTTGTTAGTGTGAGGGACTCCTGGGGAACCTTAAAAGTATTCTTCCCTTTTGCACATGTTGCATGTACACAGGCCTAATGATAGCAGCTGTAGCTGAGTTTTTTTATCCTGTGCCCCACCTCTCAAACTAATATTTTGAAAAGCTCAGAGAGGTCCCTGGAGTATAACTGCCTGCACAGCTCAGAGCTCTGCTGCATAAAGAGGATAAATGCTTTGAAGTCTGTACTAATCCTGAATGCCATTTTACATATTGCTCAAGATCACTGAGGGAGTATCCTACAGGGAATAATCACAGTATTTTTATAAGCAAATACCCATTTTTTTGTTTATCCCTTTCAGCTGACTTGAAGGGTGCCAAGAAGGCCATTTCTGCTATTCTGATCCTTCTCAAATTTGGTGAAAGCTTTGTTTTGAGGAAGGCAGCTTGTGGTTGTGTGAAGGAAGGAGAGGCATCATCTGCTGCCTGCACGAGTGATGACAAAGGACAGTATAAACTGTGACCATGTTTGGGCCAGGACAAAGTGGGTGATGTGAGGTGGCCCCTCGGCTGGAGGAGACCTCAGCTGTGACTCTTTGCTGCCCTGGGATGTTCTGGGAGGTTCTAGGAGGGGGTAGGAGGCAGAAAGGGGCATTTCTGCAGGCAGTAAATGGGTACCTACAGCACTGCAGCATGTGGTGCCCAGAGTCTTCTCTTCTCCATGCTGAGCCACCCCACCTCTCTCAGCCTCTCTCCACAGCAGAGCTACTCCAGATGGTCTCCACACTTCCACTATTTCTAATACTGGCTGCAAGAACGATGGAAATTTGGACATATTTGTAATTAACCCATAAATAATGTTACTGTGTGGAATTAAATATTTATTCCTCTGAAGTCTCACCATTAGTGTAAGCAGATAGTGTTGCCTGGATATGTAATACCTTATGAGACAGTGTTCTTTTAAAACAAGTTTCTGTATTAGAGATGGTTGTGATGATTTGCAAAGAAATTATGTAGGTGTGCATGAATTGAAATGAGCCCTCAGTTTTCAGCATGAGTCGTCCAGTGTCTTTGAAATGATTCAGATATTTGAAGAAGTCTCTGGTAAAAATAGCTGTAATGGCTCCTCCTTCCTCAAGCCCAAATCTTTGGTGTAGTAATGATAACCCTCCTAACTGCTCCCTTTTAACATCAATAGAGGAAAAAAAATCCATTTCCAAGACAAATGTTGTGTTTTACAATGTAATTTATCACACAGTGATGAGTCATTTTAGGTGTTATATTTATCCATTAAATATCTGTGGACAAACTGAAATGTATGCTTGCAATTACTCCTCAGTTATTGTATTGAGTTTCATAGATGCTTGTCTGGGTCAGTGACTAATGTTTTTATGGAGGTTTGTTCATCCTGCCTTTGAAAAATTCTTGTATTTAATAAAAAACACCACAAAAAATTCTCTTTTTCCTTATAGGACTCCAGAAGGTCTGAAGTTACAAGAAGAAAAGGTAGGAAAACCAGTTTTCTTTCAGTGTGTGTCTTGGTGTTGAGTATTCTTGCAGTAACTTTTTGAAACAAGCATGAGTTCACACCCTTGAAAGGTTGTGGTGCTGTGGGTTTTCCAACAGTCTGTGCCTGGCACTTGTCTGACAGTTCTTCATGTTGCAAACTGTAGAATTTATTTTTTTTTTCAATGAAAAGCTGCTCTTTTAGCATAGAATTGCATGATGGTGTTGGGCATGTATATCATGGTTTGTGTGCTGGCAGGGTATCTAAATGGCTTTAAGCTGAAGGAAGATAATTTTGATTAGATATTAGAAAGCAATTCCTCCCTGAGAGGGCAATGGGGCCCTGGCACAGAGTGCCCAGAGAGGCTGTGGCTGCCCCATCCCTGGAAGTGTCCCAGGCTGGGTTAGAGGGGGTTTGGAGCAACCTGGGATAGTGGAAAGCATGGCAGGGGGTTGGAACTGGATGAATTTTAAGGTCCTTTCCAGGCCAAAACAATCTGTGCTAAATTGGAAACCCGGAGAATTTCAGGGAGAAAAATGTGCACCAAGGCTCTCCATGCCCTGGCACAGCCCAGCTCCACCCAAAGGTACATTGGTGCTCTGAGCTCAGCTCCTGGGAGTTCTGCTCCCAGTAATTAATTGGCTTTTGCCAGGAGTGGCCTCTTTGATGACTCCTGGCAGCTGGGGGAGAATTGGCCCTCAAAGAGCTCGTTCTGGTTATCATTAATTTTGATTTTGTTCAGCAGATGTTTTCTGGATGAGGCAGTTGCTTTCCTCATCTCTCTTGCTAGAATGTGAAGCAGGTGGCATTCTCCTGTTCAATGGATTAATGCATTCCCTGTTCCCTTCCAGCAGCTTCTTGAATTGCTTCAGGCATCCCATATGTTGGGAAGAGGTTGTAACTACCAGTGTTTTACTGCATAAGCAAAGAAGGTCAGGTCCAAGGGTAACTTGTCATTTGGGCAAACAATCTTTTTTTTTTGTAATTACGTTTTTGTGGGTTTTTTCTTCTGTGAGGCAGCAGAGAGTCTTGAATTAATTAAAAATACAGCTATTGCTAAAGGTGAAGTCTATTTAGTTTAGACATCCAGTGCATATGTGTGTTTGATCAAACTTCTGCCACTGTTCATGAAGAAATCCAGTTCTATTGTACTTCCCTCAGTCTCAGGCTGAGGAGGGCTCTGAGGTGGGTCAAGGCTGCTTTGGGATGCAGAAAAGATTCTTGGAATTGTGGATGTGAACACATTTCAGTCATGCTCTGGCTGTAGTTTGTTGTGCAGTTCATTATAGGCATGGAGACTGAATCCAGTCTCATGGATGTACCTCTAGTCCTTTTTCAGATCTGAGTTCCATTTCCAAAGCTTTCTTCCCAGCGAAAGTAACCAACACATGTGAGAGCTTAAAGACAGCAATATTTGAGCTCAGGATTGAGTTTACAGATGGTGTGCTTGGAGAATGCTACTTCAGAGCAATAACTGAGTTTGGAGATCAGTCAAATTTCCAGGCTAAGTGAAGCTGATTTCTTATTGCTTTCAGAGGATGGGTAGGACTTAACTTTTATTTTGAGGAGTAAAAACCCTATTTTTTTTCAGAAGTGAACTCAGTGTAATGGACTTCTCTGTTAGAAGCTTAGATCCATGGCTGGAGTGAAGGGGATGGCAAAGGAGGGAGTTCAGATGTATAGATAAATTTGGCTTATGCCCAGCAAGGCAATATGTGGATTATCAAGTCTGGCCGAAGAACTGCAAACTCCTCAAAAGTCAAGAAAATGCTAACAAACATGGTAAATACCTCTTAATCACAAAAGCCTGTGGATTTGCAGAGCTACCTGGGGATTTTCTGCAATGTTTAAGTATCTTCCTCTCTGGAGTTATTCCTCAATAGGGCCTGTAAAATAATTCAACTAAGGGCTCCTTCAGAAGCCTCTTCAGTATTAAAATCTGCACAGAGCAGATATCATTTGGTGTCAGGAAAAAAATAACAGGAGGTTCAGAATGTTATACACACAAAAAGATTTCTTATAAATTTTGTGATATGGTATGAGGTGACTTTAGGATCCAGGCAGTTTTCCCACTAAAAATGGTAATTTTTGCAGATAATGGTTTTTACCTGAGGAAATGAGATGATTGGAAGGGATTGGGGGTTGGGGATTTATCCTTGTTCTGTTCCCTTGGTAGAAGTTTTAGCTTTCTCTTAAAAAGCTGAAAAACTAAAAAATACCTCACAGAAACATCCACAAATGTGAGAGATCAGCAGCCTTACTCTGTATCTGCTTTTATTATCCCAGGCTTATGGATCATCCAAGATGATTAAAAAAAGAGCTTTTGGTGAAAGGAGGGGCAATCCTGGTTTAGACTTTTCAGAATTTTTCTTTCTTTTGGGACAAAAGGTTTGAATCCTTTAGGTTTAAAGCCAACACTTTTCTTTCAAAGGGAACAAAGCCTCGATTGTTGTTGAACACTTTTTTCCTTTTTTAGTTGTGGATGAGTGTAGTCAAACTGGGAGACTTTTGGTTTCCAAAGTGTCAGGATTACGTATGCTGGGGAAATTTTGAACCTACTCCAAAGCCCATTACAGTCAATGAGTGATTTTTCCTTTGACTTCTGTGGCATGAGATCGGCAGTAATTACATGATCTTTTAATTGCTGTAGTATGGAGGAGAGATGCTTCCCTGACTGCAGCTGGCAGCCACCTCTCAGTGATATTTGGAGATTGATTTTCTTCTCAATTGAAATGGAAATGGCTGCAGATCTGTTTTGTTCCTGGGATGCCTAACTGGTGTGCAAATATTACCCTTTTTAATAATGTTTTAATAAAAAAGTCAATTTTTTTTCTAAATTACCTTGAAATTTGGCTCTCAGTTGGTCACATATTTGACCCACTGGGGTATCCATCTCTATGCTCATGCAATGGAAACCAGAATATGGGGTAGAGTGCCAGGTTTTGTGTTGTGCTTTGAAAACAAACTAACTCCCAACCAGCCAAAAAACCTCAAAACACAAACTCAAGAAACTCCAGCATGTGATAAACAAGCACAGGATTTGAATACCATCCCTCTATATTGCTCTGTTGAACTAAAATCACAGGGCAACTTTGAGGCAGATCTTTTTTTCACTAACTGAATCTTTTCTCTTTTCCCATTTTTGTTAATTTTTCATAATTTTTCCTGCTCTTAGTGCACAGGAAAGTGGAATGGAGCCAAAAGGTGAATAGCCTGCACACTCCTGTCAGCTGTCCAGTGTAGTACTGCAGGAGAGCAGATGGGGAAGAGTGAAACAGGAGTAGGGAGCTGGGAAAAGCAGCAGTTTGTGCAGATTATGTGGACACAGCAGGCATTTAGTGAAAAGGGTGAAGTGTCAGAATGGTTTGGGTTGGAAGGAACCTTAAAGCCCATCCCATTCCACCCCCTGTAATGGGCAGGGACACCTTCCACTATCCCAGGTTGCTCCAAGCCCCATCCAGCCTGGCCTTGAACACTTCCAGGAATGGGGCAGCCACAGTGTCTCTGGACAACCTGTGCCAGGGTCTCACCACCCTCACAGGGGAGAATTTCTTCCTAAAATCTACATAATCTGAGGAGAAGACCCTGTGCAGGAAACTGGGAGACTGAAGGGTGTGTGTTAAATTGGAAGAAACACAGGACCAAGCTTGTGGAGAGCACCTGCAGACATTAGGCTGGACAGTGGCAGGACTTAATTTTAAAGATTGGTGACTTTTCCCTGTCTAATGAGTGTACATGAATGCATAATACTTACCTGTTGCTGTAATTTACTCCATACAACTTATGCCACATACGTTTGTGTCTACCAAAATTCCCATGTCTGGCAGAACAGAACGTCCAGTGATTTCCCCAATTATTTCAATGGCAAGAACATAGGAGCTAATCCTCAACTTCTGGAGCTGACAAATGTTCCCATTTCAGTTGGCACCATGGGGCTGAAGGGTGCTGAATATGAGAACAAATTGTCTGCTGAGTAGAGCTATGCCCAAGCATATGTATAGTCACATTAAGCATGAAGAGCCAGGTCTTCAGTAGCTAGAAATAAGCAAAGCTCTGCTGAATTAATGGACCACCTTTGCTTTTTACTAGCTGAGGATCTAACCCAAGCACTTAAAACTTTTAATTTGTTTTTATGTTGTTCACAATCATCCGTTCAACAAATTAGTGTCAAAAGATGCTTTTGAAACCATTCAGCCAAGAAATGTTCAAGCAAATTGCTTCTGCTCTGACCATATAATCTTATTAAATGAGATGCAACTCTAGATTTATTCACACAGATGACATCACACTGCCATAAAGATACGAACTTTGAATATCTGGTTTGAATTAAAACTTCTTTGAATTGACACTTTTCTGAGGTTTTCACAAGCTCTGGGTTGTGGATGTCCTATCTGTATATATTTATTCCAGATACACAATCCTCATTGCTACACTTTGATTCCTAATCACAATGTGGAGCAACAGATTATTATGCACCCTGAGCTTTCCCAAGTTGCCAGAGTTTTACTGAAAAATCTCTGCATCAATTAGCAGTGGTAGAGGATCCAGCCAACAGCTTAAGAAATATTTCATTATTCTCCACTTGACATCAATTTTTATGTCCTACATGAAAAACTGACTCATGGTTATAAAACAGTAATGCCCTTCAGAAATTCTCTTTCCTTCGTCCTTTCTCTTTGCTCACTTCACATTTTTGCCGCTCCATGGAAGAAAACAGGCACTCCAAAATTGGCAGGAATATTAAGTTACTCTCCTGAAATCCTTCAGGAGCACAAAGTGGTCAGCTGTAATTACTTTTGTAGTAAATCACCTATTAATTTCCTATTATGTTGATTTTTTTCTTATTACTAGAATATTTTCCATGTTTTTTATACTGATTTTAACAATTACTCATCTTTACTTCAAATATTTTTTTTTGACTCTGCCCATCTCAGCTGCTTTATTTTCATAGAAAGTTTTATTATCTCTGGCTTTGCCATTCACTGACAACATATGCTTTGAAATCTGTTACCCAGGGAAGGATATTTGGGGCAAGATATTAATCTGATGTTTAGTTCCTGTTTTTCTAAGCTTATGAAACCACAGCTTCTCAGCTTTTTTTATACTTCATCCACTTGAACAGCCTAGCCATAGTTGGGAAGGGGCAAAGTTGTTTGCTCCCACACATCTATCAGCAGTGGTGTTTAATTATAACTTGGCATATTTCATGCTTGTAAGTGGCAGAAATTAAAAGAGGGAGTAAAGCCATGTGGAGGGGGAAGAACCTCAAATAATCAACACTTTAGCCAGCGTTAGGCACAGTAGTCAATTAAACAGGAGTGTGGATGCTCCTGGGCAGTGCTATTGCTGTTCAAATTGCACATATGTTTGGGATGAGCAGCAGAGAGAATTGCAGTTCAGACAGGGACTTTCTGAGCAGCTCCTCAGCCAAACAGGGCTGGTCCTGGTGGTCACATTTGGCTGACAAGTGACTGTTCACAGAGATAGATTACTTCTGGAAATGTGTGTGCAGCTGTGGTTTAGCCCAGCTGTGCCATAGGCATAGCAAACCCCTCTCATGCCCATCTCTCTGGCTGGTGGAAACAGAGTGGTTTTGCAGAGTTGAGGTTCTTGGAAATGGATCCATCAGTTTCTGTAGTTGAGTACTTTGGGGCAGGAGGAGGAATGAATTCTCTTCATGGCAGAATGGGCATGACTGTTTAGTAAGTAAATATAATAGAGTGTGGCTTTGCTAGAGCAGCAGATTGATGGACCTGAAAGAGCTGAAGTGAAAACTTCTTGAGTGGCAGGAAATCAAGGAACTGTTTCCCAGCAGCAGGTCAGATTGAGGAGCTTGCAGACAAGCTTAGGAAGTGGACAGACTTCAGTTCCCAGTATGGGGAGAGGAAGAAGATGGAGATGAGCCAGAAATCCATGAGACCTTGTGAGGATTTACAGGAAGATACAAAATAACATATGTATGTATTCTGTACTATCATACATCATAAATAAGTATCCCCAGTGCAGAGTGCTGAAGTTGGATGTGCCTGAAGGCATCTCTCTTTTTCCATCTGAAATCAGAACAAACTGTGATGAATTGGCAGCTGAAAAAGCTGCTTGTGCTGTTGGCTTCTGTCATCCCTTGACTCCACAAGCTTCTCTGCTTTTTCCATCTGAACTGGGCAGTCTTTTGGAAGGTGCTGCTTTGTCATACAAACCTTATTTTGGCTGCATCTTCAGCCTCTCCAAAGCACTTTTCTCCAGCTGACCCAAAGCTGTAAAGCAGGACAGGTTTGCACTGGTCTTTAAAGATAAGATGTCTTTAAGAACAGGAGGACATATTTTCAGACAAATAGGCTTTTCTTCACTTAAGTATCATTAGCAGCAGCCAGATTGAAATACACAGTGAGGTTTGAAGTCATGTTGGATTTGATTTTTTTGGTTGTTTTCAGTGGTGCATTGTTCTTTCTATGAAATTCTACTTTTGTGTCCAGCCACATAACTCTGATGAAATGCTGTTGTTACAGAGAGCATTGCATGATGCAGAAGCCCCTCTCATATGAAGCAGACAAGTGATGCTTGCACATGATATTGAAAGGTGCAAGTGCACTGTAAATCCAGAGTTTTCAGACCAGCTATAGCATAAACTCATTTGTAAGGGTTGAATAAAAAACTGGCAGTAAATGTTTCTGATAATGGCAATATAATGTAATATACAAACACTCTCCAACAAATCAGTTTATCCAGCATGTCTTAGGCATTAGAAAAATGAGTAAAATCAGACTTTGAGGCAAAAGACCAGGATTGCTTCTGGGTCCAGTCAGATTTTTGAGTCATGATTTTTGAACGTGCTACTAGTCTACTTAATATGTGTAAGAGCATGGTGTATTTTCAATTTCAGACTTAATTGGTTTCAACATGCCATTTCTTCCTGAACTGAGCTTTAACTGTGATGCAGAGCAATTAGGTTAATATTATTGGAGCTTCAATTCACTGCTCAAATATGAGCTGAAAGTAAGAGAGGAATAACCCTCTTTGGCCTCTCTTGGTTCAGATACTTACTCCCAAGGTGGTCACGGCCTTGGCCTGTGGAGGATGGAGGTGTTGAGCCTGTCACTGGGTTAGCCCAGCTAGGGGTGGTGGTTTATGGTGGGGGACACCCTAAGGGAGCTTTGGTGGCCTCTCCTGGAGGTGCCCAGGGCAGTGGCTGAGGCCATCAGTGATCCATCCTTGCAGTGCTTTAACTTTTATTCTTGCACCACATCCTGCTCCAGCCAAACCTGGCAGAATCATAGAATCACAGAATGGTTTGGGTTGGAAGGGACTTTAAAGTTTACCTCATTACAGCCCCCTGCCATGGGCAGGGACACCCTCAACTATCCCACGTTGCTTCAAGCCCCATCCAACCTGGCCTTGGACACTTCCAGCGATGGGGCGGCTTCATCTTCTCTGGGCAACCTGTGCCAGAGCCTCTCCACCCTCACAGGGAAGAATTTTTCCTAATAGGATGTGAAGAATGAACTGTTCAGGTGTTTGGTGCCAAAGTTATGTCCCTGGCTGCTGCCATAGCAAGTACTCTGCTTAAGTTAGTGGTTTTTAGGGGGCCCTGCTTTGTGTGTAAATGGTTCTTTCGGAATTTACATTTCTAAGCAAGATTTCATTTCAGTAATTAGCATGTGTCAGTATATTTTTTAATAAGAATTTAGGAGCCAGTGAAATGGTCCAGTTGTTCTTAGTACTTGGGAAAGAAAAATCTGCTCTGTGTAAGGTACTGTAATTACTTTTCTAAAGGAGTTTTTATTATGCATCTAATGTACGTTTACTGTACTTTATAGACCCAAATAAAACCAGAACAGAATGAATAAGGCATTTTAGTCCGTTGAGTAAATAGAAGATGTAAAGCATTTATAAATATGTATTTAGTCAGCAGAGCTGATTGGCCACTCCACAACTACTCCAATGTCTCAGTAATCCAAGTTTAATAGCCTTCCATAAATATTTCCTTGTTTGTCATGGGACAGGAGTTATTTATCCATTCCATGCTGCTTGCTTGTGTTTGAGAACTTTTGAGGAATATTGGACAGGTTTGTTGTTGTGCATATAGCATAACACTGTGTGTTTATGAAGTAGCATGAGAGTGATCCTCGTATTTTTGACCCCATCTCTTCCTCATTATTATCCTTGCCTCTCCCTCATAGGTGGTATGTCTTTTTGTCATTCTTTCTGCTCTCTCAGTTTTAGTGAGGTTAAGATGTGCCTCCTTTCTGCTGAACTTCTAAGTTCTGTCTGATAAAGTATCTCCAATGATGTGACAGTCATTAGGGCTGAATATCAGCCCAGATGCTTTTTCTAATTGAGTGTAAAACTATTTGACTCATTTCAGGTATCATGGAACTCATCCGGTGACTTGTTTTACCAGGATCAAACTGGCATATGTGAAAAGTGATTCTGGACCTATTGACTTCAAAGCTGGTTCCTTCCAAAGGCATAAGTTGGATTTTGGCTTTTAAATTTGTTCAGCACAGGGGACCAGCTCTGTTATCAGTGTATCCGTTCTGGGGTTTGTGTGCACAATAGTTGTCGCAAAGGCTGAAATCTATCTTGTGCAGCCAGTAGATAATAGCATCAAATTATGCTCTAGCTTGGAAAATAAAAAATACAAGAAAAAAGTGTTGTGTTTTCCATCTGCAGATTTGGAAATTTTTCAAAATGTCACTTCTTACAAGATTTCAATTTAGTTTCTCATTGCAACTGCAAAGTAGGTGACAGTGGCATGCAGTGCCCCTGCATCTAGTTGTTTTGCTTTTCCCATTGAAATTCTATAATGTGAATTGCCTGTAATAGGATCTTTTTTCTTTACTTTTCATATCTGAATGCTTTAAAGAATATTTTTTCTCTCGGTTATTGAAGTTAGTTTTTTTTATTATCCCGGTTTTTGTTCCATAGAGTTATTTCTTCTTTACCCATACTTGTTTTTCAAAAACTAACAGTTTTCCCTAATTTATATAATAGTCATGTTTAGGTTTGAGCTCCTATTGCCTGTTAAATACAGAAGTTCATCAGCTGCTTTTAACAGAATCAACATTGTGGCAACCCTTATTTCCTGGGAAATAGAATCGGTGAAGCCAGAAATTGGAAGCAGCCCTATGAAGCTTCTCTGCTGTTATCAACTCATCCAACTCTGTTGGCACCAGTGTCAGTAAGGGATGATCCATTGCCAGAGACATTTTTATGGGAAAACACCAGTTTGTGAAAAGAGAGGGTGGCTGTGGTTTGGGCAGATACCCCAGCCTGTGAGGTGCCTGTGTGTGCACCCCAGTGTGCTGGTGGGATTTCCCTGGTGTGCAGGAGTTGGGATCCAAGCTGCATCTGAACACTGTGCAACGATGAAATAACTGTGTGACCCACAGAAAATCCTGATAAATGAAGAGGTACATTCTCCCAACTCTGTCACAGTGCTTTAAGCAATGACCCTCAGCAGCAGACAGGATGAGACCCTGAGTGGGTCTGTCAGAGAGGGGCTCATGGTCTAGCTGCTCAGGGTGGCTGGACTGGTGTGCCTGTTCCTGATGCTGATTTTGGAATGAACAGCTGGAGTCATAGGAAGTTTGGAGAGAAGTACAGATTTTTACATGCTTGTAAAATCAAGGTGGGTTTTGCCATGGTGATGGTGAACTGGCCAGCCAGGGCTGCACTGCGTGTGCTGGGTATAGGACTGTAACAGTTTCTCATGGGCTGGGGGTCTCAAAACCAGAAAGGGGCTACTCTTTACTGTAAGGCAGAGCATATGGATTAAGTCAAAGCCCTTACTAGTACATTAAACTATCCAGAAAGCCCTAACTGCTCCTCAGTACTACAAGGTGTCCCGATTAGAGCTGTCTTCACATAAAGGTAGCAGTAAAGGAGCAGAGAGAGCAGAAAGACTCTCTTTTCCTTTTGGATATATAATAAATGCTTCCTGCATAGGGAGATTTGCATTTGGATGACACCTCTTAAGTATATTCCAAACAGGTCAGCTGGATTAGAGACAGTGCTAAGTGATCATTTTTGGAGAGTTGCAGTTTGTAGTATCACTGGATCATCCTAATGTGTCCTGGGAAGCATGGAGGTGCTGGTGAAGTAATTGGGCTCTGGGTGGACTTCAAAAAGATTTCTCTTTGACTGTGAGACAATGCTGAGAATGACTCTTTCACCCTTTTAATGTCCACCCAATATAAATAACATCACCAGAACAAGTCCTGCCTGATCTGTGTGTTGGGCATTGCAATTCCCTCTTCAAAGGAAGTGTGTTCATCGGGCCTTGTTTATCACACCTGAGCTGTGCTCCCTCTGATCAGGTGATCCCATCATCGTTCAGACATCTTTAACTGAGTATTCCAAAACAGAAATAATAATTAGAGCCCTCTGTCTTTCACCCCTCTGCCTTTCCAGAGAGGCAGAAGCTCTAATGTGATTGTTTCTCAGGATGTGGTTTTTTCACTGGAGGGTGAGAGGCTGTTTTTGTTGGGAGAAAGGCCCTGCTGGCCTCCCTGAGCACCTCTGCACAAACATGGATTTCTCTCTGTTTGGGAAACCTGTGGGATTATTTTCAGTTTCAAAATGTCCCAGCAATTAATATTTGGAATTACATAACTGAAGCATATTTTATTGTACTCATTTAACAACAGGAGCATGATGAAAATCATTAAGAGCATCCAAATTATTTTCCTTTGCATCCAGGAGCTAATTTTGACTCAGTCTTCTACCTGTGGAGTTTCCATTTCACTTTTCTGATTTTTTAGCAATGATTTTCAGACCTTCCTTAAATCAAACCTGGTGTATTCCCAGGGGACCAGAGGATTTCAGTGAAAACAGCAGAGCAATTCCTTTCAGGAAGCTAACTGGAAGCAGGGAGGAGCAGGAGGGGCCCAGTGGCTCGGTGTGTGCGTGCCCCTGTTGCTGATGTGCTGATCAGCACACGGCTGGTGTGAGCAGGGCTCTCCAGGGAGAGGCAGCTCCAGCGGGAGAGCCCTTAATATCCAGCCATTCTGTCAGTGGGAGCTAAGCATAGTGCACTTATTTAATTTAGACGTTAAATCTCTTTCTTAGCACAAACAAACACTCCTTTGCTGGCTTAAAATTCTGCTCGGCAGCTGTGAGGATCGAGCTTTTGTCTGCGTGTCTGCTCTTTTGGGAAGGGCTTGGAGGGGGATGTGATCACAGAAATATGGAATTAAGGCTGGAAAAAGCCTCTAGGATCATCGAATCCAGGCATTAACCTGATGCTGCCATGTTCCTGGGAGCTCTCCCAAGCCCTGTGCTGACCCGTGCTGGCTGGTCACTGCTGGGGTGGGGGTTCTGCATGGCCTTGGTGGCTCCAAGGGCTTTTAGGTCCTTAAGTAATTAGAGGTGGTTGGTCAGAACTGCTTTGTGGGGTTTGCAATGGAAATAAACAGGCAGAAACTCAACCCCAAACTAAACATTTTTAGCTCACTTGCAAAATCCCATCTCCAACATGTAAACAGGCACTCTCTAGCATTACTTACAGGTAAAGTGTATTTGAGCAAGAATAAGATAAGATGAGCTAATAATTATTAAAACTGGGATTTGTGCTGGCTTAAATACAACAAGGTTTCTTTCATTTTTTGGTTTTTTTACTTCTGTGAGAAGGGGTGAGATTTTGTGTCTTCATGAACAGAGATGAAGCTAAGCATTGTCTAGATCTTCAGTGAAAGAAATTCCTCACTACTTGATGCTACACATGCTGCAGTAAAAATGAATGTTATTTCCCACCATGTTAGTATATTAGTACTTTTTTTAAATTACTGGAAAGATTGCTGGTTCTACCCCTGTTTTCCCACAGGGAATGCCATATGACAAAAAGGTCTGAGGTTTCCAGGAACATAGGCATGAGGTACAGGTGAAGTTTTCTAAAGCCAGAGGGTTGTGTTTTGTTTAACAGAAATCATTTAGTCCTTGAGAAAACACACAAACTTTCCTTTTAAGGTCAGATAAAAATCTGTTTTCTGTGCTGCTAATTTATCAGGCACTAGAATATGAAGGTCATGGTTTGTAGGGAGAAGTAGCATCTTTTGCTAGGCCAGCTGAAAGAGAAGGAAATGTGGGAAGTTCTTGAGCACAGGAACTGTTCATCGGGTCTGTAACGTTAATGGCAACTGTCAGATAGTGAATTCACTCCCTTTATACTTAAACAGAATTTGCTGGTTTTAAAGTTAGTGTAAACACAGTCTTTTTACTTGCTATCAGAATCTAATGATGTGTGTTTGCCAGCTCTTAAGATAAAAATGGTTTTCAGGTCTCCCGTTCTTATCTCCTTTGGGATTTTTTGACAGTTTCTTTTGGTTCGTTGGTTGGTTGGTTTTTTTGTAGATTTTCTTTTGGTCTTTCCTTTTTGAAAGAAAAGATAAAGATAACTTTGGAGAGTGTTTTCTGTGATTGCCAACTGTCTGTAGGACTTGGATAAGAGTGTGATTTGTCAGCAAAAGCTTTGGAGGTACACTGTAATTGGGGTGATGACAGTGGTCTGAGATGGGCATGTTTCCTTTTTCCTTTATTTACTTTCTAGCTTACAATTGAGATTTGATATTTTGGGATTTTATTGTTGGTGGCAAGGATGGGCCACCCTGCTGTGTCCCCTACAGTCCTGCTGCAAGTTCATTCTGTCCTCTTGAGAGTGGGGCCAAGGTTCCCATCTATGTAGGGGTAATGTGTGCCATAAGGAGTGCTGCTGTCTTCATGCTGTCATATGAAATGGTTTAGA
Organism: Trochalopteron elliotii; assembly: GCA_024734555.1. NCBI lineage: Eukaryota > Metazoa > Chordata > Aves > Passeriformes > Leiothrichidae > Trochalopteron > Trochalopteron elliotii. The sequence continues at coordinate 3,021,867 of JANPWX010000391.1, forward strand.
TTGGATATTAGGAAAAGTTTTTTCACTGGAAGGGTTGTCAAGCCCTGGCACAGGCTGGCCAGGGCAATAGTGGAGCCCACATTGTCATGGAGAGATTTAAAAGGCATGTAGGTGTGACACTTGGGAACGTGGTTAGTGGTGGGTTTGGCAGTGCTGGATCAATGGCTGGACTCAGTGATCTTAGGGATGTTTTCCCACCTAAACATTTCTCTGTTTCTATGCTTCATGTGTGGATGACAGCATGGGGATTGTTGCTGAATGTCCAACGTGTGGCACAATCTCTGCATTAGATGTCTGGGGTGTTACTTTGCCCAGAGCTACACCTTATTTGGGGGCTGGGTTGTTAGAAGTTAAAACTCATGGAGCAGATACTTAGATCAGATGATGTTTGTCAGGGTGTGATGCAGCATTCCCAGATCCCAGCTGTCTGCCTGTGGGTGCAGCCAGGCTGGCCAGGCTGCCAGCTGGCACCAAGAGGTGAGGGGTTTAGCTGCAATTCTCTACTTGTTTCTTGCACTGAGACCTTGGCTAGGATTTAATAGGAATTAAGCCTGATAGAAGAAGTTAAAAAGTAATGATCACTTCTTTAGTGATGCATTTTCCCCCTCGAGATTTCCTTCTTCTATGTCCTCTGATAGGAAAAAACACATGAAAACAGAGTTCACTGGAGTGCAAACATCACCAAAGCTGGTGTGATTTCAGAGATGAAATCAGCTGAAAGCTAATTATCATCATATTTATCTTTATAATACTATCACAAGTGTCAATATCCTCTAATTTGATAGTCATGATGTGCCTTTTTCCTTACAGAGTGTTAGTGAATCCTTTAGGTCTCGCTGCCTGACAGTGGCAGTCTGTCATTGTTGCTGATCCAACTCTATTGATTCCAAGGTCTAAATAATTAAAATTGGGTGCTTATATTAGGAAAAAAGGCAAGAAACTTAAGTACCAGAATATCCTGCAACACTGGAGTGCAGCTTTTAGCATTTCCTTCTGCAATTTCCTTTCCAGCATTTCCTGTCGTCTCTTAGTTTGTAAGAAAGATGTGACCCTCTGAGTGAGATGGGCTGGTATTAGTGAGATATGTAGTCCCAGTTATTTGTGTAATTGCATAATTATTTGTCTGAAAAAGTGAGGGTTTTCTACATGGTGAGAAGAAAGCTCTGCTCTCTAGGTGGGACTAATGTGGAGCATGTTTTCATATATCACTTGGAGGAGGAAAATGCACAGCAAGGAGCTTCTGCTGCTGTTTCTTGCTGTTGTTTGTATTTTCTTTTCAAGATGAGGAGCACAGCAAAGTGGCTGGTCATCGAAGGCCATGAGCCAAGACCCCATCCCTGACATGTCATGTCTTACTAAAGCTTTTGAAGAACCAAACCAAAATACCATGAACTAGACTCTCCTGGTGCCCGAGAGGGTCCATCTATTCTGGTACTTCCAGTAGCAGAAGCAAAGAAGAAATTTTATAAGAGTGACTAAAAATAGTGCTATTGATTCCTGCAGCTTAGTTGGTCTCAGTGATTTCTCTGTATGTAAACCTCGTTCAGTTGCTATTTCCTGCCTTTGTCGTGATTTCAGTGAGGGAGGTGTAAAGGAAAGGTAATATCAATGGACCTAAATACAAGTTGTAAGTGGAAAAGCAGACATAGCATTGGGAAGAGCAACAGGGAGATGCTGGCTCCTCTGGGATGCTGGTGCTCCACTGCTTTATCCTGTGTCAGTCCTGCTTGTGCTGAGTGTATGAATTTACTGGGTTTGTGTGCATTATTTCAGCACTAAGTTGCTTTACTTTGGCAAGTCAGGGTGTAACTCTTAAACCTGTTGTTTGGTCTTACATCTTAGGGCATCCAAACCCATTATCTTGACTATCTTGAGTCTAACACCTATAGCTGAATGACTTGGATGCAGTAATAATTTAACTCCTAGTCACACAATTTAAAAAATAACAGGAATTCTTTGTATATTTATGTTGACTATATGCAGGTTCTCAGATGGATTTCAGCATTTTATATTGAATTTTATTGACTGTTGGATTTTTACCCTAAAAGTCACTGTGTTATCTTAATCATAGCAAGTAACCTTTCTCATGTGTGAAATGGGGATAACACTGGGTAAACTTAGAAATGTTGCGTGGGGTGGTTGAAGTATTTTGGTCTCTTTAAAATAAAGCTGTGTGCGTGTGTGCCAGCAATGTACTTTGCTTTCTGCCCAGGTTCAGTTGATGACACTTTGTAGATCAGTGACAGAGCCAGATACAGAAAGCTGCTAAAATTACTGATAGGTTGGGGGCCACTGGGATAGTTGGGTCAGAACTTGTCTGGTATTGATGTCTGGGGTTTGAATATTCCTCAGCAGCATCCCTTGCAAGGTCTGCAGGACATCTCTCTCTTAATTAGGTGACAGTGGGTAGGCTGTCACTCAGACTGTTGTCCCCCTCTGATGGATGTGTAGAAGGAAAGGCATGTGGCAGGACCACGATTTGCCCATCAGAAGCCTGGACTGGGTACCACTGTGCTTGGTGAGGGCATCATCTGCTCTGCTTCACTGGCCCCTTATCCAGTAGGGCTCCTTTCTGCAACATAGTTCCGACTGAAGTGTGCCTGATACTGTCAGATGTTAAATATAAAATTATATGTGGACATTACGTCTTTGGGAATCTCACTGAAATGTCTCTGGTTCTCGCTGTGCTTGCTTTGCAATACTGCAGCATGTGTGGGTGGGCAGGGAAAGGGATTCTTCAAGTCTCTTAAGAAAGAGCTTCAAAACTCTTCTCTGGAAAGAAAGGAAACATAATGGCTAAAGGAAAGTTGGTAGGATCCCCCATGAAAACAGCAGCAAAATGGAAAGGCTGCCAGGGACTCTGCTTGCTGCAGGGAGGAAAACTAGGAGGGAGGTGCAGGAAGATGAGGGAGCTCTCAATTTCTATCCTGTAACAATTAGAAGGGGTGAGAGAGAAGAGTGAGTGGAACAAAAAGGAAGCAAGTACTTGGGAAGGCAAAAGTCCCAGGTCTAGTCTGCTTTGCCAACCTAAAACCTGATTGACTTAGTTATTCATGGAGGTGAGGCAGTGTCTTCCAGCATGCCAGGGGATGGATTTGCCTTCTGCAAAAATTACTTGCCAGGCAGCTGCTGGTGCTTTCTGGTGCTTTCCAATGCTTTTCCTGCGTGCATATTTGGAGCCAGTGGCTTTCCTGTTGAAGAACTTGGAAGAATAAAGCTTGACATCCTTAGGTTCACTCTAAAGGGAAACACAGGGGATTTTAGCATGGCATGCCATGACAGATATTGGCATCCTTTCAATGCTGAAAGCTTGCTACGTGCTCAGATTCATAGGGTATTGCTGGCCTCACTTCTGCATGGAAAACTGTCCTTCTGCCCCAAATTTCCCTGGAAGTCATGGCCTCTTTCCCATGGCCCTGCAGCATTGCTGTGGGCCAGGTCTGCTTGCTGAGCTGCTTTCACTCCCCTCAGCCCATGCTGCTCACTCCGTGTCTCTGGCAGCAGCAGTGGGAGTTGTGTGCCTGACTGTGTTTGCAAATTTGGCCTTTAGCTGCTTGGTCTCCCGTTTTGTTGATGGCTGGAGAGATCATAGAGAACATACAGAGGGATGTGGCTGTGTGCAGTGAATAATGATGAAATGCCTGGGTTGTGGTACTGCTTGAGCAGGGTTTGAAAGAGAACCTTGGTGGTGTTTGTGTTCAGAGCTTCTCTTGAAGCAAGGGCAAGCTTAAAGGGAAAGAAAAAGTGACAGAATTTCACATCCCAGCCACCACTACCCGGAGCAGCACCCCTCTGTCTGTCAGACATCACAGTGCCCCTTCCAGAAACCCTCCCTACCTTTAGCAAGTAGCACTAAGAATGCTGGAGGTGAATTATCTTTAGAGGAGAACTCTGGTGTCAGAGTGGGTATGACTGCTCTGTTTAGCTGTGCTGAATTATTTTGGATAGATGTTTCTGTGGTATAGACCAGCCTCCAATGACTCTGTAATACACAGCTCTGCAAAACAGCTCCTTAGAGCTCTCTCTGGGGAAGGCAGTGCTTGCCATTGAGAGAGAGATGAGATTGCAAGGGCTGCACTTTTCTCCCTTAAAAACAAATAAACATTTCAACAGCGTGAGGTAACAAAGTGTTATCCCGGTATTTTGTAACAGCTTTCTTTGAATAGAGCAAGGCTTTGTTAAAACTAGTACTGGAGCAATACTCTGCAGCTGACATTTGCAAAATCTCTTCAGTTTTGTATTTCATTATTTGAACAGATCTTACTCATCCCTAAAGGTTTTGCTTTGGTAAAGGAAAAGCAGATGTGTGTACATGTGATCCAAAGTCATGAAAGAGTAAGGGTATGCAGACTTGCTTTTTTCTTTTAAATAGGAGATTCAGACAGAAAAAAGATCTTTCTTTCAGGGCCATCTGTGATCTTCCATTCTGTTGAACTAAGGGACCCCATATCCTGGGAGTGCAGGAACCTGGAATCAGGAGCCTATGCATGCATTTAGTGTAAATGCAGTAATGCTTGAGCCAGGAAGGCATGGCAGCAACCCACCAGCTCATCCCATTTTCAGTACTGACTGTCCTGGATTTTGCTCCTGGTTTCTTACCTGTAGCAGGTGAGAGAAGACTGAAACCTTTACAGATTTGTCTGTGGTCATGGGGAACACAGAAAAGGGCACATGGTGGCATCAGCAGGAATAGATCATGAGCACAGTGCTTTATCTAGAGCTAGTGAAGATTTTACCACAAATAATTCATCCTGCTCTGTCCTTCTTATCTCTCTCTCAGCCTTGCAAAATGTATTTCACATACACAACATCTCACTGCTTGAGCCAGTTATCTGCCTCTCAACAGCTACTTATTCTTCCAAAGTACTCTATTACTGCCTGGATTTGATTTTTATATATATACAATCATTTTGCTATTGTGCTGCTTGTGTGTGGATGCAAAACTGCCTTAGCTCCCTGCACTCCATCTCACTGCAGTATTGATGTTGCTATACATGGTGGTAAAATTAATTAAATTATGTTCTCTATTTATGAACTAGTTTATTACTTTAATTATTTATTGCTACTGCAGCTAATTTGATTTAGGCAATATTTAGTTCTGTTTCAGTAACTTCATTTTAAAAACAAACTGCTGGTTTGAATTCATTGGCATTAAGAACCTGTTATTGATTAGTTTGGCCTCAAACTGTTTGATGAGGAGAGAGTGGCTGTGCGCCATGCTAAGCCTTCAGCCCAGAATGTTAACAGCAAGCTGCACTTATTTTTCTGGGAATGTTTCTTTGGAAAGTGTATGAAGACTTGCAGGCATGTAAGGAAAGTGAAAGCATTCAGCAATTTCTATGGCTTGAGCTTATCTTTATAAAAAAGAATAAAGTAGAGAATGCAGAACTGAATAACTGCTATACATCTCTCACTTTTGTACCTCCATCACAGTGTTCAGACACGCCCTTTACTACAGCTTTTTGTTGGGAATTGGTAATATCACCTGTAGTGGTGACATTCAGTCTGCTCATCTGTGTATGTCTTCAGTTCTGCTCTCCAGTTTGAAGAGCTTAATTCAAAATCTATTAAAATCAATCATAAGTCTTCCTCTTTCTCTTTATTTCATGCTGTAGCTCCAATGACTCCCTGGCTTTTCTCTGTGTTGCCACTTTCTGCTGACTGTTCATGATTTAAAGATGAAGAGATTAAATGGCTTCTCTTCTACCATCTCCAATTACCTGTGATAAAGCTTAAGGGCTGTACTTGAGAGCAGAAAACAAAGGTCTTGTTTGTAAATTAGAGTTCAAGGTCAGTTTGTAGACTTTTCTTGAGGGGTGATCCTGTTTTTCCCTTCATCCCATAGTGACAGTCTGTATTTGGTGACCTGCCCTGCTGTGACCCTGCAAGGCTATGTCCAGAGGTGAGGAAGTTATCTTGAAGACTTTAATGCCAGTTCTTTTGCTCTACAGTAGCTTCTCTGATCACAGCCAGTCTTTGGAAATGAAGAAAGCCAACATGGTCCAAAGGTCAAGGGATGTTTCCAGGTGGTCAGCCCCACAGCATTGGGTTTGTTTGCAGTCCACTGGAACATGTGCCAGTTCAGCTCTCCTGTGACCAAGCCAAGAAGGTGCTGCTGCTGCCCAGCCAGTGGAGGCTGGGGCTCTGCTCCACCCCATGGTTCTTACATCGGGTCTGGAAAGCTGCAATTTCAGGTCTTTGCCTCAAATGCCCCATGTGCTTCCCAACAGATATAAAATGCTGTGGGTCCTTGTGGTTTTCTTCTCTTGTAGACATGCACGTCATCCTTTTTTCTGTTCTTGAGCTCTTCTATGGGAAAGTGAAGGGCTGAGGGAAGCTTTTCTGTAATCTCCTTACTCTGATGAGTATCTACCATGGTTTGACACTGATAACATATTTAGGAATTATCATCAAAACCACATTAAACACACAATCTTCACTTAGAACAACAAAAATAACTAAACTAAACAGAAGAAAAAAAGTTCCCCAAACCAGATTCAACAATAATCACAGCACAGAACAAAAAAGACAAATTACACAAAAATCCATCCCTGGACCCTTCACTGCAATTATGGTACAAATTTCCTACTATAATTCTACTTAATAACATGATTCAGTACTTATTTTGCCCATTATTTTCTCCAATTAATATCCTTAACTCAAAGTCCCCATGACAGCCTGCAATTCTGTACCAAAAAGACTGTTGTGGTTTGACACTGGCCAAAAGCCAGGCACCCACAAAAGCTGCTCACTCAACCTCCCCTGCCACAGCTGGGCAGAGCAGAG